>KK365184.1:35698-47679 GCA_000385875.2 Anncaliia algerae PRA339
AATATTTATTTTATAGTTAATAAAAATAGTTAAATTTTAATTTAAATTTATGGTTTTTAAAGAATTTAGAAATAATTAATGAAAATTTTATTCCAAATTGGAAATATGATTTTTTATGATGGCAACTGCTTTATCAAGAAAGATTAATGATGAGTTTTTAAAAAACTTTTCTTGACAAGAAAAATTATTTGATACGCATGGCTAAAAATGGCATGATAAAAGTGGCCCATCAGAACTTGATTCCACAAAACGTGGTACATAGAAATCAATAAAAATTATGCATAAAATGAAGAGTAAAGAATAATAAAAACTAGCAATAAATTGTCAGATGAGTAAAAGTTCTCAACATATATTAAACTATAATATTTCCATTCAACAAATAGCATAAAATTAAAAAATAAAAATCATTAAAGTAAAAAAATGGCAAGATTTTTATATTTTTTAAAAACAATATATTTTACTTAATGCTTGTTTTAAAATATGTTTTTTATAATTTATATGAATATTTGCATAACAGCAAGAGTTTTGTACATATGTATAAATAAAAATTATCTTATATGAGCTTATTGCATTAAATTGTGACCTCTATCTTGCATTTTTGGGGAGATCTTTTAAAAATTTTCATATAACCACATGTTGTACTAACTATTTCAATGCTTCCAGAAAAATAAAAATTTTCTTCATCTTAAAAATTTGATAACTATTTATAAAATTTAGGTAAATAATAATTTATGTTCATTTTATACAATTTTTTAATTATAAAATACATTTGAGCATTTTATGTTTGATGAGGAATTGATATTTATAATAAACAGAAGGATACTATTAATTAAAAAAATAATGAAAATAATTTTGTATAATTTTAATAAATTTGATTTAAACTTTAACAATTTGTATGTCTTTTTAAAGAATTCGCCATCAGGAAAAACCATTTTACATGTTGGATTTTAAGTTTAAACGACATCTCATATCTCAAAAATAAAGATTTAAAGGTTATAAAACAAAATAAATATGAGGAATAATCAAAACCTAATCTAAAATTTTAATAATGAATAAATAGAGCGTTTCTACTCTTTATAAATTTTTATGATCAAAAAATTTTTTAAATCACTCCTGAGCTAATTATATGAAAAATGATTGGTAAGGATGTGCCAAAACATGGATGATTTTAGTAGCTCTTTGTCATATTACAAATATAAAATAAAATTAGGAAAAAACATACGTTTTTCAAAAATATTTACTTACAGTAAAGGAGTAGAAATGCAAAAGATATGTTCAAATTGTTCCACAAGAACTACTACTATTTGGCGCAAAAATTTTAACAAGAATGCCTATCTTTGCAACCCTTGTGGAATTTATGAACGAGTACATAAAAAAAGCAGGCCTTTTGTTTGTGATGAAGATGGATCTGTTCGTGTGAAAAGAAAATCAGAACTACATGGGAATTGTCTCTTCTGTGATTCTGCCTCTGAAAAGTCACATATGGAAAATAAAGCATTTTGTAGAAAATGCAGCCCATTTTTAAGACACAAGGATTATAATATGTTTAAATTATTCTCATTTGGTGTTAATAAAAAGTTTATTATGAAGAAAAGTAATGGAGCCTTTTATGAATTCAATATATTTGATGATGAGAATAAATGATTTTCCCTGACTTAGTTTTTGTTTATATTCAAAGATATCTTCTAAAATGGTAGTTTAAATTTTAAAAAAAGAAACCATGCTATTTAAGTGACTCTTTTAAATATATTTTAAATATTTAAGACAAATAATATATTTAAAAATAAATTATAGTTTTTTTTAAATACATAAATGATTTATGCAAAAGTGAAAAATATACAAATAATATTTAAATAATTAATGCTCATAAAAAACAAATTCCTTAAGTCTCATGTTAAATTTAATGTTAAAAATAAATATATTTACTAACAAATATTTATATAATTTTAATTCAGTAAATTAAAAAAAATTTTATAAAATTCTTTCTATAAAATCAAATAAATTAATTTATAAATTAAATATTCCTAATAGTTTAATATTTGAAGCAAATGATACAATATTTTATTCTTAAGATTAATTATACATTGATCAGTTATTTCTTAACAATTAAATTTTAGTTCTGCTATTTATATGGATTTATTTGAGATTGACAATTTTTATCTAAATTTTTCATAAATATAAGACAATTAAAACAAATATTAAAAAAAATGTTAAAATTTTAATTATTTTAAGCAATTTTCAGTCTAACTTACTTAAAACAATTTAAATTAATAATTAAAATAAAATACTAATTTTTCTTTATTCTTGATTAATAATGTTGTTTATAATTTTTGCTTTTTACCAAGAATAACTTTTAATTTACAATTAAATTTTACTTTATTTAATTTACAATTAAACCCTACTTTAACGTTAGAAATAAAAATCAAGAATAGTTATTAAATAAACTTTATAATATTAAATCATTAAAAAATTATAAAAAAAACTCATTAATTATGAAAATACAAATAAATGACACAAAATTCTTTATATCAATTATATCCACATTTTCACATCAAAGAACAGTTACATTTTCACTTAAAGATAAATTTACAATCCTTTCTACCAACCAAATATTTTTACTAGAAGAAAAGTGCTATGAAATCATAGAACAAGGAGATGATTTTACAGTATGTGTTGCTTCTTTGTTAAAGAATATATCATTACTTTATTCATATCCTTTAACCCTTGATGTAAGTGATAGGTTGTATTTATGTACGAATACTAAATATTTTAGCATTGGGTTGAATATAAATTGCATAAAATATGATAATCCCTGCATAAATTACATAAATTCAGAATTAAAATTTATTATTTCTAATGTTAATCTCTTAAAGGATTTCTCAGGTGACACTATTTATGAAATAGGGAATGGTAAACTAACGTTAAAAAATGTAAGCAATGTACAAACTGATACAATTATAATAGATTTACTGAATGATAATAAATTTAATCATCAAATATCCTATTATGAAGATGAATTCACTTGTAGTAATTATTGGGTTAATAATCTAAAGGGTATTTCCTCTTTGATAAATGGAATCATGATATGTGTCAGTGAATTTGTTGTTTCAATTCAAGTTCTTTTTAAAAAACATGAAGGATCTTATTTAGAATTACAAACATATAAAAAAGTCACTATTTGACTAATATTTGTATAAAAATAAATATTTTTTTATGAGTAAGTCTTTTACTTAATTTATTATATTAAATCACTGTGATAAAGAATTAAATAAACTAAATAATTAAGACAAAAATAGAGAAATATGTAATTAAATTAATATTTGAAAGGTTTTTTTGTAAATATTAAAAGAATATAGTTTTGCATAACTATGAAATAAATAAAAAATTATGAAATATTTTATTAAAACTATAACAATCATTATTTATTGTCTTTATTTACATCTAAAACATAAAAAATAACATCATAAATTATAACTATTTATTAGGAAATAAATATATTAAAAGAAGAAATTTTATAAAATAATTTAAATTAAATTTAATATATTTAGAATTAAATAAAAATGTTTTAAATTAATACCATAATTTAAAGCTAATTATATATTATGATGATTATATATTAAACATTCCATCATAAAAATATACATCCATATCAGAAAAAGACTCTTCTTTGTGGATAGCCTCTAATACATCATTTAATACATCAGAATTAAGCCCAGTTTCAATTAATTTAATGATCACTTCAGTAGATTGATTAACATCTTTACCATCTAAAATATTATAAAGTCTATGCTTCTTTATTATTGGCTCATTTATTAGGTTCATTATTTGGGAATGATTTAAATTAATTTTCCAAAAATTTGAATTATTAACTAATTTCCTAAGCATAAAATACTTTTCATTGGCTTTTTTACAGTTCGCATTTGTTAGTACAAATATGACCAGATTGAACCCTAAGGCATAGTCAATGGTTAATTCATCCAATAAAATAGTCTTAGGATTAAATTCTAACAACTTTTCCTTCGATAGTTTTTTAACTAATAAAAAACTATTTATGTCTTTGTCATGGACTAAGAGTAATTTACTACTTAATGATTTGGTTTTTTTAATTAAATCAACCATTGCATATTTAATGATAATTATTTTTATTATTTCTTTGGTTTTTTCTCTGTCAATATTTTTTTCTTTCTTTGGTTTCCTTGTTAAATTAAATTTATCCTTAACAAACTCATAAATTATGATTTTCTTTAGTTTATAATCTATGTCTCCATAATTAATAAATTTATTAAAAGTAAATTTATTAATAAAAGATGTTTCTTTGAAGTAAATTTCCTTTGTAGGTTCTAATCTACTTTTAAAATCAATAATTTCATTTTCCATCTTAAAATTATTGTTGATATAAAATAACACTTCTTCTTTATTAATTTTAAATAAATTAATAATTTTATTACAATGTATTTGTTCTACTAAGGATTTTTTAAGCATATTTATTGAATTATTCCAAATTATTTCTTTATTAGAAAGTAAAATATACTTAGAAAGAATATCAAGATTGTTGTATACTTTAAAAAATGAATAGAAATCATTTTGGTTAAAATATTCGTATACCTTTAATGCTTCTTTTATTTTACTAAAAGAATGGTAATTAAAATTACTCAGCACATTATAAACATTCTTATCTGATAAATTAATGAGAATATAATAAGAAAGAAATTCTTCTTCATTATTTATTCCTTTCTTCTGTTGATAAATCTCTAAAATATTAATTAAAATTTTCTTAATTTGGTCATTGTTTAAATGCACCTCAAATCCCTTTTCGTTTATCAACAAATTAGACAGAATATAAAATCTGGTAATTTTTTCTAACAAAAGAGTACTTTCTTTACACATTAATGACTGAATATCCATGTCTAATCGAACAGCCCTTGTTCTATCCTCTATAAACTTATAGAGTTCTAAAAAAGAAGTACTACACTGTGGTATTAAGGAAAATAAATAAGAAACACAATTCTGCAAGATATTTAATGGTCTTACGTCCTCAGGAAAAGGTTTTTGCTTCCCTGCTGATGATCTTTGATACTTTTTGATCATAAGATTTCCTTCAAAAATGGAAATATCATTTCTTAATATTCTTTCAATTCTTTCTATTTCAGGACAATAATTAATACATGTTCCTTTTACAATAGAAGGATGGTCATTTTTTCTTGCTTCCCTGTCTGCCAAAATCTTTTCATATAATTTATATAATTCGTTCTGTTGCATAAAGTTAAAGGAATATTTTAAGAATATTTTATATTTTATTTATTTTTTCATAAACTTTTAAAAATATAAATTTAAAAGATATTTTAATTGTATCCAATCAGAATTAATTCTTTATTTAAATCTTAAAATTTTTCTCCTAATTATTGTAAAGAATGAGAATGTGAAGAATGTAATGAAATAAATAATAAAATAATTTAAATTATTAACATTACATTCACGTAATAAAGAAATAAGTGCTAAATAAAAATTGATTATACATAAAATAATTTTTAAAATTTCATTATATTTTATGCATCTATCTATAAAAAAGCAATGATAACTATTTGTAGACACACACTTATTACATGTTCCACAATGTGTTCTCCTGCGTTTTACATGTAAGCAAATATAGCAGTAATTTTCTAAGTTGTATTTATCTTTTAATATCAATTTAGTTATAACTCTTCTACGTAAACATCTTCTATTCTTAGGTCTTTTTATGGATAAATGCACAAAATAATTGTAAGTTGTTTGAAAATAAATTACTGCATAAACATTTCTACAAAAAAGAGAAAAAAAATAAAAACTGCAAGAACTTTTCTGATGAAAACATTAAACCTTTTAGATATTAGTTCTCTTGAAATCAGAAATATAAATACATTTAAAACCAACCAATTGAAGAAAATTATAGAATAGCAAAAGAAAAAGGCTGTTATATAATTTAAGAAATTGCCCTCTGGTCTTTTTTTATTGGTTTTATGGCTTAATATTTTTTTAGAACTATTTCTAAGAGCAATATCCATAGGTAAATTTAGATTAAAATCCTTTTGATTTTCAGGAACTTTATAACATTTAAATAACAAATAGCACAAAATATAATCGTATTTGGCAGAAAGGTGTAATAAATTATATCCTATTTTGTTTACAACCTGTAAATTTGCTTTGTTCTTAATTAAAATCAAGATTGATTTAAAATTTTCGTTATATACACCAAAAAATATGGGAGTACTTTTGTATATTCCACCAATTTTATTGATATCACATTTTTTTATTCCTTTTTCAAGTAATTCTGTATTATTAAAGAATGCAGCCCAGTGCAATATATTTGTTCCATCATGAAACGTATGATATAAGTTATTAATTTCTTTTTTATTTTGAACTAATTTCTTAATTTTCTCATCCTCCATAAAAATTTTAAGGTTTTTTACAAATGCTAAAAAAGGAGAAAAGAACAAATAATTTTTAAAGATTTTATTGGTGTTTTAAACATATTTAAATTGTAATAATTTTCTATTATTCTATAATCAATACAAATCTTATTAAAAATCTAAAGAAACCAAGTGAGTTTTATATTTCAAGTTAAAATATTATAAGGAATTTATTCCTGCCCATAGAAACAATCAAGATTAAAAATGGGGTTATATTTTAAATCTTTTTATTTAATCTCCTCAGCTATTTAAAACAAGATTATAATTGTAATCTATGATGATTAGAGTTTTAGGTATATAAATTAAATTTATAATTTTAACCTATGATACTTTATAAGAGAATTAAAGAAGTAAATATAAGGGATTATAAATAATCTCTAATAAAATTAAAAGCAATAACAATATTATTATGAGAACCTTAGATAATAGGAGACACTTATTAGATGATTTCAAAAATGTTTAAAAATTTAATTTTAGTACAAATCTTTCTAACCAACAAATGTTATATCTGATCCTAAATAGTTATGATATATTTTTAAGAATTGTTATTCAAATATAAAAAATGATCAATTATTTAAATGATATGACTTTACTCTTTAAAAATTTAATATTAGCTCAAAGGTATTTACTTCACTTCCTTCCTTCTTAAAATTTCCTTAGTATAAAGAATATATGCTTTTAATCAAAATAGCATGTATTTGAAGCTAAAAATTTAGTAACGTAGTTTCTCAAAGAATAAATTTAAAGTATAAAAAAAAATTTAATACAAAAATATTTAGATTGATTAGCTAAGTAATTTATAGATAAATTGTGTTGTTTTATAATTCATAAAATAAGTAAAAATATAGTTTCTTAAGCTTAATAATCATAAAATTTTTAAATATTATAATATTTTGTGGTACTAACTTTATTTATTTAGCAAAAATATTCTTGAATTTTATTTTGCTTTTTTAAAAATAATTTAATTTTTTAGAAACTTTAAAAATATGTTGTACATTTATGATAAATATTTATTTAAGTATTAAATTTATAGTAAATCTATTCTTTATTAAATTTAAACAGATGTGTTTAAGAATGTAATAATCATTTTTGCTATTGTGGAATGAAAAATCTACTAATAAAAATTTGTATTAGGATAGTCTTTTTTTGGGGTTAGGGAGAAAGATAATTGATTATGTCTTTAAAAATATAAATGGTCACAAAAACACATGTATTTATCCTTTAAAAGGTAAACTTAAATAGAGTAAAATTAAAAGCAACAATGTATTTTATATTAAAAATAAGACAGCACTCCAAGGTTTATAAATAAATTAACAAAATGTGGTAATGTTGCATTAAGTGCTTATTTTTTTAATTAAAAAATTTCTCCTTAAATGAACTTAAGTGATTTAAAAATCAATTAATTAATAAAATATTTTATAAATTAAATGAAGAAAAAATTAACAAATGTTTTAAATGTGATTTTCAGTGTAAAATTCCTCCCAATAGCAATAAAAATAATGTATGCATGGTTTAAATGTTAATTAAAATTTGTTTTTTAAATAAGAATCTTTTATTAAGCATTAATTTCAAAGATTAAAATATTACAATTTTATGATCTTGGATGAATAAAATTTTATAAATTACATCAAGAATTTAACCTCTTCATTTAACAATGTTAAAAAATTAATTGCCAACAACAGGATTGTAATGATTGATGAATCAAAAACTAAGAAAATATTGTCTTGGACACCATGTTAGTTGTATTTGGTTTTGGCATGATAGAAAAAACAACTGAAGGAAAAACTAAATTAATATTTCTTGAAGATTGTAAGGAATGCTTTAATAGAAAAAAATATAAATATTGTAAATAGAAATAGTATTATTTATTCTAATAAATAGAAAGGAAAACTGCTTTAAAAAGCTTTGTCAATGCTCATTTAAGCATTAATCAATTCTATGTTTTAAAGATATAATTATTTAAATGTATACTTATAATACAAATGAATGTTAAATATTCATATTCCTCTAAAAAGTTGTATAAAAGAAAAATAATTCATATTTGATAAGATTTATGCAAGAAAAAATAACAATATCCTTTAGAATGTTTAATTAAATATTTATCTTACTCTTTGCTTTTCTTTTATAAATTATTATGGGCTTTTCTATTATTAAAGTATTATGGATACTAGCGAACCAAAAGCCTTATATTTTATGTTTAAACTCCTTCATTAAATTTTATTTCAAAAATTATTTTTAAAATAAACAAATATTATAAAATTTATAATAATTTACCATGGGAGCACATGATAAAACATTAAAATTGCATGAAATTGAAATTAGCATAGAGAAAAATGAAAACAGATTGGCAAATGAAATATTAACAAATTTAGATAACTTAATTCATCTTACAGAGTCGATTGATGAAAGTGTTGATGTATATAATAAAAAGCTTGAAGAAATGCTCAATGATTTATATTTGAAATAAAATTTGTACTTTTTTTTAATTTTTATCAATATTTTTGTTGATGTCTTTTAACAAGGTATACCAGAACAGGTTAACATAATTCTTTAAAAATGTTTCTTAATAAAAAAATATATTTTTTAAAACAATTATTTCTCTTATTTTATATAACTTTCTTCCTTTTATTATTTTTAAATAAAATAATTTAATTAAATATTTATTCGTATGATTTAATCAATTTCATATGTAAATTTTAAGTATTTTTTAAGTTCTAATAAAATTTGTGTAAAAGCTCTACTTTGGTTTTTTATCATTTTTTGTATCAAAAATAATTGGTTCTTTAATGTATTAAAATTCATATTTTTCTTTATTTAGTTGCAAAGAATTTTTCTTTTACTAAAATAAATCATCCATCACATATGCAGAATAACAATATAAGATATAGAGGAGTTGTTAAATTTTATTCCTATAGAAGAGGATTTGGTTTTATAGTATGCGATGACCCAAGAATATCAGAGGACATATTTTTTCACTTTACTTCCATAGCCAAACAAGATGATATGGAATTATATTTATTGCCAAATGAAATACTTGAATTTGACCTCATAAGAGGACCCAACGGGTATTTAGCAAAAAATGTTACTTCACCAAATTATAAAGTTAAAAGAAATAAAAGCACCAGATTAGACATATTTAAATATTATAAAAAATCCTTTGAGAAAATTTTAGATGATGCGCTAGCAAAAGAAGTTGCTAAAAAGAGTGACAAAAAAGACAAAAATTAAATAAATTGAATTATTTTTACTGTAAATTATGTTAAACCTTTCTTTTCATTGATCATTGTTTCTTGATAAAATTTGATAAATTTTGACATTTATTAAAAATAAAAAATATTTGTTTTAAATTGATTTTTTTTAATTATGTTTAACCAATAAAATTAAAAAATAGAAGTTCTATTATGAGATAAATAATGTGTATTAGTGATGAGAAATTACAGGAATAGAAAAGTTTATTAATTATACAAAGTAAAGAATACAAAGAATTAATTATTCTTACATTAACATTCCAATTTAAATCAAAAAAGTATTAAGTTGAATATCATACCTATAATAAATATAACCTTCTATAATATTCAGAATATTTAAATATAAAGACAGATATTATAAAGGATTCTATTAAATTATGTTAAGATTACTTCTGAATAGTATTCTTTTTAGTTTAGGATACTGAATACTGATTTTATTATAGATTGTTGTTTTGAAAAAAAGAGTTTCTGAATTTAATCTATGCAAAAAAATGCGGCATTTTAAATTTTAATAAATGTTTTATAACAAATGAAAATTAAAAGATGTGTTAATAAAATATATTTATCATGCGTCTATGTGGATTAAGTATAATTTATTTAAAAATATTTGTCTCAAAAAATGACTTTTAATATAAATTTTACCAGAAAGGCCATAATGTTTGATAAAAAAAGACCAATTGTTCTTTTAAACATATATTTTTATTTACCATAATTTTCTTTGTTATTTTTACTAAATCACTTTTGAATGTTAGATCTACTACAATATTAGCTAAAATGTGTTTTTTCTATTCAAGATTTTGCTTATAAATATGATTTAAATGAATCTTTAAAAATTAATTCTTGATTTGTTGTCTTATAAGAGTTTAATCATGTTTCCGAATTAATAACCATCCCAAAAAAAAACAAAAATTTTACCGCTCGAGAAATCCTATTTCTAATAAAAATTTTATTCATAAGTGAATTAAAATATTCAAGCTTAGCAATACATGAAAAACAAAGATGAATTATTTAATGAAAGTATTAAATACGATTTTTACTAATGTAATATCCTTGAGAACTGCTTTAAAAAATATATTTTCTTCTGGATATTAGATTTCAATTTTAAAACCATAAAAACAAGCTATACCCTTGATTATTCATATGAGCTTGTCACGTTTGTTCATTATGATAAGTATAAGATATTTAAACTAAAATCAATCAAAAAGTGTTTCACAATATTTTCTATAATATTATTACTTTATTTAAATTGAAATATTTATTTGTCAACTTTAACTTATGATTGGCTTTTAATTTTGGATGTCGTACCTTTGTGTAGCGATTCAAATACCTTTAAAATAGTTTATAATAAGAAAATTAATTATCTAAACTTAAAAGAATTCTTTCTTTTGTAAATATATAGAATCTGAATGGATTAATTTAATGATATTATTTTTTTAAAAGAAATCGGACCCCCCACTCGAATTACTAAATTTCTTTTATTAAACTTTCAATGAACATTTCCAGCCAACCATGCTTCTAAAAAATAACTAAAATATATGCTTCTTCTATTTGATAACAAATAGAATATAAAATGGATTTACAGTTTTGGAACATGATTTTGTTTCTCAATGTTTCCTGACTAAAAATTCTTGAATTTATCATTTTTGCTGTATAAACAGAATTAGTATCGTTTTTCCTTTTAATACCTAACTTTATTTAAGATATAATGGTTTCATATCAGTGTTAAGTTTTAAATCCTTCTGTTTTTGCTTTCTGTTAATGTCAATATGTTTAGGGATAATGATCTTTTTCTTTATGGATTTTTTAATTGCTTTATAAAATTTAAACAGCCATCAACTAGAAGACACATTTAGACCCTTGGCTATATAAAAATATATATTTTATCATTTATAGTGTAAATATTGAACATTTTATTTAAAATGCTTGATATTAATAAAAGTATGTGATTTTTAGTCTTAAATCTCATTAGAAATTAATTCAAAAGAAATTTATTTATTTCTGAATTCCATTATTTTAAATCAAATTCAATGATTATATTTATTATAGATTTTTACCTTCATGTTGAGGTTTCAAAATGAGTCATTATTAGCTTAGAATCTATCAACAAGACTGCATATCTTTTGAATTTTAACAAAGGAGTCTTTATTTTTCATTAGTTTTTACTATAATGATCCTTCTCTTAGTTTAGCTTATATGAATGCCTTATTTCTTCCCTCTGCTGATGCTTTTATATTCTTCTAGATTCTTTGTACAAAATCATCCAAACACTAAAGCACCAATTCACAAA
>KK365185.1:0-22886 GCA_000385875.2 Anncaliia algerae PRA339
GATTAAATATTTGTAATTTTATTTGAAAAAAATTGTTGATTTTTTAAAATTTTGTAATATTCAAAAGAAAAAGAAATAAAATTTTCTTTATCAAAATATTTTATCAAATATTAATTAATATTTCATATAAAAATTATTTTCATAACTTGTTTAGCTTACACAAATATTAATTTAAATATTTAAAACTCATTTATTTACCTTTATTTATGAGAATTATCAAGAGTAAATCATAAATCAGTTTCTTGTTTTGTTGGTTTACAAAGAGAGAAAAGTTTATTAGTGCTTGAAATATCATTATTTTCAACTAATTCATTAGCTCTTAATCTAAAAAATACATGCAATGTTAAATATGAATCGCTCCCAGCCTGATGAGCTGGCCCTATGCCTGTAATCTCAAGGGTATCTGCTATTTCCTGAAGGCCTTTTTTAACGTAATAGCTGCCACTAAGAATATATTTAAGATCATAGAACCTTTTAAAGTAAGTGGAAGTTAGGAATAAGAATTCCTCAATAGTATCAGGTAAAAGCTCCTCTGAAATACATCTAAGCAAATATCCAAAATCAAATGCACCATGAAAGGTAATCCAAACTACATTAGGATTTAAAAGCAATCCTGATGAAAAAAGTAGTTCACCAAAGTCATCTAATTCAATCCCATTCTCAGCATGCTCCTTAAAATTTAAATTAGCATTCAATAATAAAGAAAGGGAATCCTCTGCAAACATATCCCTCTCTAAATCAAATTTAAAATTAAATTGCCATGTAGAAGGTGTGGGAAGATGTCCTTCTTTATTAGAAAGGGTTAATCCTAATTGAATTATTTTAAGCATATTACAATTACATCTGATTTGTTGGTATATTTGAACAATTGAGTGTGTGAAGTTCCCTATTGGTTTAGCTACTACTCCTGGAAATTCAGTATCTAAGCAAATATAATTATATGATTTATATAAAGAAATTATTTTATCAAATTCTATGTGTAAATCCTTTTTCCATACATTTATTATATCTTTTTCTCTATTGCTATTGTTTATCATTTAGGATATCTAAAATAATTGTATATTAAATAATTATTAATTTAATATTTTATAAAAGTATCCTTGTTTAATGAGGTATAAATAAAAGAGCATTTATTTGTAAAAAATAGAGAATTTAATGTTTTTATTATAAATTAATAAATTAAATAATAGAATTAACTAATAAAAATATATTTTTTCTATTAACTTTCATGAAATATTTACTTAAGTAATTTCAATATCAATCTGAAGTTATATAATTAAATATTAATCATCTAATTTTGTAAATCCAAACCAAACATTAAAACTTGCATTTCCAGCTGCATTATTCTTAAAGCAGAAAGTATATTCCTTATGCTCTGTATAGATCATTCCACTATTTATAAGATCAACTGAATCATTATCCTTTTGAAGCTTTGAATGAATTTGTAAATTGGAAGGAATTTTCCAATGGAGCAAATCATCTTTTTCTGGGAAAATAGTTACAGTTAATTCCTTCTTAGAGGGTAGGAATAAATTACCTACCAAGAAAAAGCATTTATCCGTTAACTGCTTCATTTTTATTTTACTCCATTGGTTGTATTTGACAAAAGCTTTAAACTTTAAAATATATTTTCCCTCATAAGAAGGAAATACAAATAAAAAATTTGCTGAATTAGGAATCAATATTTTTCTAAGGACAAATTTATCAGTATTTTCTTCATAAATTGATAATTGTATTTGCGTTTCTGCTTTATTAAAAAATTCTAAATAAACACTGCCTGTTTTTGCAGAATAAGGAATTTCAAGGCTTTCTGCCCAACTAAATTCATCAAATTTATCATTGTTCTCTAAAGAAGTAAACTTTGTGTAAAACTTAAGGAGTGTAGCAAAATATAGAACATCATGACTAATTATTTTTTCCCTTGAAGTAATTTTAAGGTTTTCTTCATCAATTTCGTATAAGATGATGTTTTTGTTCTCGGAATGAGAATCAATGATAATATTTTCTTCTTCCAAGGAATTGACAAGGAAATCTTTGCCTTTATCTAAAATTATTGTCGTATAAACACCATTTTCCTTTTCCGTCTGTGCTAAAATTACTCCACCAAATAAATGTAATCTTATAAAACTATCAAATAATATTTTTTTATTTTTTAGCTGTAATTCTTTAACGAACCAATCATCTTTGTTCATATTTTTTATCTTCTCAAATAACTTTTCCATTTCAGGTTGTTTTATAGATAAGTTACAATTCTCAGGATAAATTAATTCTTTTTTAAAATAAACATTTGCCTTTTCCCTGCTAAAAGAGAGAATAGAATGTAATTTTACTGAACCTAATGTTTTAGATTTCTTATCCAAAAATTTTCTTGAAATCCTTTCCACTCTTTGTTCAGTAAATTCTAAATTTTTAGATAAAACAAATTGTAAAATTAGGAGGAATTTTTTTTTGATTTCAAAATATATAAATTCATTTGTTGTTATTCCCTGGAAAATAATGCCATCTTCTGATTTTATTCTGTAAAACTGATATGAAGCATCTGTGAAGTAAATTATTACAATAGATACGAATTCATCCAATTTTTTTATTTGTTTTAGCCCTACAAAGGTGGAAAAAAGATCTTTAAAAAATGAAAAATCATAAAAAGAATCAAAGGGAAATTTTTTTTCTAAATTTAAATCATATCTAATTATTCTATGAGTTTCATTAATAAAGTACTGACCTCTTCTTTTAGTATAACTTTCATATTTTTTCATGATTTTATAGTCAAGACAAGAATATGTCCTAATATTTAACTCGATTTCTTCGGCTATACTCTTGTAGTTAGCAAAATCAATTTTATATTCAGGATGTGCTATGTTTTTTAAACTTGGAACAAGCATTGGAAGATAAAATGAATTCCAACAAGGATAAATCACATTTTTGTTCAAAGTATACATAAATATCTTTTTAAGAGTTTTAATTTTTAAATGATCCTCTTCTCCTTTAAAATAGACTTCAAAATTGGGATTTGAAACAAAAGTAGCATCAAATCTTGTAAGATGATTTTTAGAAGGAATGCGAAAAATTACATCCCCTTCAAAAGCAATTAATGAGATTTCTAAATCATAGATTAAATTTCCTGGCAAAGTAACAGTCATATTCACTGTAACTTTTCCATTAAACACAATTTTACTTAATAACAAAACATGATTAAATTCATCCTCATCCTCTTCATCAGAAGACTCCTCCTTCATGCCCAACCCAAATATAATTTCATTATAATCATCCTTTCCTAGGCACTTAGACTCCTTTACATAAGGGCAGTCTTTAAATGATAATTTATTAATTTTTATACTTTTAATTAATTTTTGTTTCAAAGCAAAAGAAAACTTTTTTAAAATCAGATACTTCATCTTTTCTAAGAAATAAAAATTATCCTTTGCAATTTCAAACCATCTTTGAATTATAAGATTAACCCAAGCCAATTCTTTTGTAGGTTTTATTGATTCAGCAAAAAATATTTTTTGTCTTTCAGACATAGATTGATGACTTAGTTGTAACTTCTTTTTAACAAAGGATGTTCTTGGGAATAGCAGCCTTGTTACTATGTTCCATAAAAGTATCTTTAATAATAATCCTGTAATTACTCCAAAAATAAAATTAAACATTTGTTTATCAAGGTATAATTTTTTAATTACTAAAATTATTTAACAAAATTTAAATTAAATATTTTTTTATTTATAAAATAAAAACCAAAAATTTATGTTTAACTTTACAAAATATTTCACAAGAATATCAAAATTAATTTATAATTTATAAGAATGTATAATTTAAATATAATCTCTTATATTTTTTGATATTGGACTTATATTACTTCTTTATGCAATAGAGATTTAAATAAATAAAATTAAAAATTATTAAAATCATCGTCCTTAAATTTTTGTTAATTTAATCTTTTTGCAGTTCTTTATTACAAATAAATGTAAATCCTAAAAAAAGACCCGAATTCCACCTCGGAAAAAATAAAATTTAAAGATAAAGGAATGGAAGTAAATTTTATAGAAATCATAAACACTATTCTTAGATAAGAAGCAAATAGCTAAATGTGTAACAAGGGATATAAATATAATAGATATCCAATGTAAAAAACTTAAAAATAGCAAGAATAGTGTCCCAAATAGGCTCTTAGCTTAAGTGAATATTCCTTGGTATTTAAAAATCGTATAAGTGTTTTTGCCCGGCATTTTTATATATTATTTTATTTGGGTTAATCTAATATAAAACATAATTTTTAAATTATTGTAAAATTGGAAAACCTATAATTTATATACCCATCGAGAAAATAACTATATTTTTAATTAATTCAAAAATTTTAAGAGCAGCAGTAATTATTCTCAATGAGGTAATATAAATGAAATAAACTTATCCTTGATTTGAATAAAAACTATGAACAGACAAATCATCATTTAATGTAGCTTTAAAAGTATATTATTTATATTTATTAATTTTTACATCTTATATTCAATCGTATCTTATAAACGCATGATGATTTATCTTTTACATTTAAGTACAATTTAAGATCTCAATAAGATGAATTGAAAAATATTTTAATATGCTTATTTTTTTGGCTACATTTTTGTTTAATCTACAGAGTTGAAATTAACAAAATTTTTTATTAAAAATAAAATATGCGTATCATTTAGTAAATATATAGTCTGTTTAAACAAGCAATGCATTTAATTCTATGAATAAAAACATTTAACCACACACAATTAGGCATTAGAGAAAAGGAATGCTTTCTTTTCTATTTAATAGTTTCTACACATCAGATATATTAAATCCCTTCATTTCAACTTGCATTTACCGAGAAAATTTTATCTAAATAGGTAACCTACTTTTTAAGCATTCTTTCTATCCCTTGGGCACTATAATCTACAAATAAAATCATCCATAAATACAATTATTAAATAGTATTAACTGCTAATTGCTTATAATCTAAATCAAAAATTGATAATTTTCAATGTTTAACAATTGTTCAATTCTAATTTTGTTATTTTCTGTGAATAAATATATATTTAAAATGCAAAATATTTATCAATACATATAAAATACTTTTAATGGAAACAAATTTAGTTAATACATGTTCTTAAATATTAAACATTTATTGCGATTGGAGAAAGAAAATACAAAATTGTATTTAGATCATATTTTTTGGTTGGTTTTGATTATCACTTTACTCTTGAAGATAATCTAAGCAAAAGAAGTATTAATGATGTTTTAAAGTTAAGAAAATGTTTGCTTCTGATTGTATTTATTTCCCTTCTTAAAATAATTTAATAAAATCTTTAAGCTACTAAGCATATATTATTTTCTTTGTATGGATTTATAAGATTTTTGATGATCTGGGTAAAATTAACAAATATAATGTATTAATAAAAAATGTAATATAATAGAAAATAACTTTTAAAGCTTGTATTTTTCAAAAAATTTTCATAAAAATTCATAATACTTATTTTAACTAAAGATATTCTAGAAAATACAACCTTTTTGCTTAAAATAAATTCATAAATTTTTGTTATGTATAAAATTTGACTTATTTATTAAATTAAAATCAATTAATCTCTTTGCAATTTGTAAAATTAAGTATTTTTTGTTAAAATTGAACTAATATTTATAATTCTAGAATTTAACGATCTTCTGAAATTTGCCTTAAAATATTGAAGATGAAATAAAAGATTTATATGTATTTTAATTGACATTGACAATATTTCAAGGTAATTTTTGGCAATTTAAAATTCTATGTATCTGGATAAATTTCTTACTTAGAAACTTAAGCAAAGTAAGGCGTAAATTTTATAAAAGAATAGCAAATATTTTATTAAATTAATTTAATTTAAAAACAATATATTGTTACTACTTTTCTTAGAATATTTAAAGTACCAAATAAAAGCTCAAATATATCACTTTAGGAATTTTAGATATAATTTATTGTAATTTTTTTCTTGTCTGAATATTCATCTTAAATATTATATAGATCTTATTAAGTTGTTTTTAAATGAAGAAAGTATTTATTTTAGACCAAAATATCTTATAACTGTCAAAATTTTGAATAGAAAATGCATTCCATATTTGTAAAATTTGATCAAAAACAATAAAAATGTCAAATAAATTCCTTAAGAAAAAAATAGAAGTTAAATTTTTAGAAATGTCTACTATTCAAACTCAATATATAATATTTTGCATATTTAATATCATTGAGATGGCAATTTTCGTAATTTATACTAAAATAGAGATAAGATACTATGAAATCCAAGGCATTCGAAAGCCAAATATATTTGTATACAATATTTTAGCATTTTTTTTCAACAACCTGGTTGGATTTCTATCTATATCATTTGCTTTACTAACAGACAATTATACGGCCTTTATTCTATATTTTTATTGGAGCATCAATGTTTTATCTTTTGCCTTTGTTTTTAGCATGTATTCTCCTAATGGTTACATATATCTTGGATATATAGTTGTTACAATAGCAGAAATATGGTTCATAACATATTACAGAAGATCTTTATCAAGGGACATGTTGTTTCGCAGAAATAGAAGGGTAGGCTCCAATTTAAATCTAAAAAATGCTTTAAGGGTAAGTTATAAATTAATTAGATCAAAGATTTTACGAGAGTTACTAGAATGGTGGCTTATTATTTTTTGTTAAGAATAATATTTACTCAAATATTTTATGGTAGACTTTATAAAAATCAATCCCAGAAAAATAACTACGTACTTTGTTCTTTAACTTTAATTGACTTTTTAGCAACATTTTTTGAAAAAGAAGAGAATTATGTCGCAAAGTTTATTTCTCATATTGCGATTCTTTGTATTATTGGTACAATATTTCATGCACTTTTAATCAAATTCAAGGACCTTGAAATGTAAGTAAAATTTAATTAGCGTAAATATTTGTAGAATATTATTTGATATGCTAAGGTTCATTGTTTACCTGATATATAATTTATATGATAATTTAAATTATGGTAAGGGACTTAAAGAACTAAGAAACATCTAACAAATTATTTAACTATATATTTTACATATGGATCAGACATAAACGATATTTCATTTGTTCATGAATATAGACTTATAAAAAATACCTCTCAAGAAAATGATAAAAAATTTAGAGTATTATGTTTTGAATTTCTAAAGCCAAGCTCTCAGATTAATAAGAACTTGGTTAAAAATAATTCTAAGACATATATGTTTATTTTGATTGAAAAATATCGTTTCAACTGTTCTTTTCAATTAAGACACAATTTGTGCCATGACATCTTATATTATTTCATTTTCAATATTTAGAATTTGCATTTAAAACTGCAACTATACCAATTATGAGCTATTATATTCTTTTAAAATATTATGGCTTTTGTTGGCATTATCACTTGTACTTTAAATATGGAATATATATCTGTGTATTTTTTGATATTCTGTATTATTAAAATTTACTTAAGCCAAATTTTCATTTAGGATTCGTAAAAAATTGTGATTATTTAACAAAAATTGATTCTAAAGGTAGAAAACCATTTTTTATTGGCATTTATAGATTTATACCATACAAAATTTTCTTATAGTATATCATTCCCTAAGACAATAATTAGTGGAACTCAAGAATTGGATGCATATTTTGACATTAAAACCATTTCGTAAGCGAAAATATAAAAGACCTATTTAGGCAGAAATAGTTGACCTATTAAATTTTTAAAAAAAATATGATTTACTTTACATTCTTCATCATGCGAATTAATGGGTTTAAGTATTTTTTATAGTTAATCTCCCTTTTTAGTTCTCAAAAATATTTTTACAATATTTTTAAAATAAAACTTCATTTTTTCAATAATTTGCAAACTTCTTAATTCGAATTAATGAAACTATAATTGCGATCTGAAATGAAATTCATATAAAAAATATAAGCCGGAAATTTTCAAACTATAATTGATTTATGATTTTTTAAACATATATATAGGATTTGTCCCTAATTATATCAAATAACTACCCACATTATTTTATGATTTCATCTTTATATTATTATGCCCGAAGAGGTTATATTATAAATAAGATCATTTGCATGGGAAAATACACAAACGGACTTAATAAAACTATATGGTCGTTGAAATATTTTTTCGATGGAAACAAAATTTCTATAGTTAAAAGATCAATAGCTCCTAAAATTATAAGAGAATTTTGGGGGAATTATTTTTTGATCAACTCTTCAAATCTTCAAGCTAACAATATAATTTCATTGTTGTTAATACTTTATAGAATTGCTGACCCTTCAAACATCGTGTGCTGACCTATGATATTTATACTCTAAAGAAAATATATCCACAATAGAAAACTATGAAAAGCAAGATTTGTACTTCTAATTTAAAGAGCACAAAACCTAATCAAGAGGATAAAGAATATTACTTAAGGTCTTGTTAGTGGGATGTATTTAAAACAATTTTTTCAAGCACTAATTTCACAAAATTAAACACGAAGTAGAAATACCTTGGTAAATTATATTTGGTGCAAGGACCATAAACAATGAGTATCTAAATGAAATTCAGATTTAAAGCAGAAATATGCACAATGGCCCTATAAATTGAAAAATATGACATACTTTATAATTAAATATAGAAACAAGTAAAGACAGAAGAGTTGATTATTTTTTGGAGAATATTTTGAGTGATTATCGAAATAGAGATAGGACATAAGGAAAGTTTTAAAGTTATTTTTTATTCAAGGAAATATAGGTGATTCTATGTATATTCCTTCTTTTGAAGTTTCAAATCGAGAACACACCACATTGACTAAATTATTCCTAAAAAGCCTTATGGAAGAACAACCTATCTGGTTTAACTGAACTATTTGGCCAGGTCAGAATCCTTTGGGCTCTTTCTTTATAAAAGCAAAATAATTTATTTAAATTGTACGTTTATATGAAGCATTTCCATATATCTTTTTTCCAATTTTCTTCTTCAAATAAATTCAAAAGGTTTTGATTGAATTTTTTCTTTATTATTTATTCTGACAGGAACAGTTAGTTTTGTTCCAGTCCATATTACTTTATTAGAATTGGTTGAAATTCATCATTGTTTATATATTCTATGGCATGATTTACAGTATTATGCCGAAATTATATTAATCCTTTTAACGATCAGTTAAAACTATAGAATCCGGCAAATCGTGTATAAGAATAAATCAATTAATATTGTAGAATTTCTTTTGATTAAAAAACGGCGAAAAATTTGCTCTAAGCACTTATACATTTTAAAAAATCCATGTGTCTTCAATAAAGTGGCCCTATTATATTTCGTTTTTCAAACTTGCTCTCAACAAATTTGACAGTAATAGTGGGCCGCCCATAGAGACATCATTTAATTTTATACCAATAAAAATGAGCTGAATATATATTAAATCATTATTTACTATGTGGTTAAAACGCCTAGTAATTATACGAATCCTTTGAAAAAAACAATTTCTTAGAAATAAATACGTTGTTTCAAAAAATTAAATAATTTGAATTTGATTTATAGATAAGTATTTCCTTTAATATTGTAATATGTGTTAAGCAAACATAATTAATGCTCCTGTATCTTTCCTTCATGATTTATCGAAAACGCGTTAAGCACTTTTCACACATTTCTATAATTTAAATGATATCTTTATATACACAATATTCAATAGCCGCATTTTCTTTTACTGTGATCCTTTGTGAAATATTCTTTCGGTTAACATTAAATATCATCAAAACAAATATAAAACTAAGTTTGTTCTTTTATAAAAGGTCGCCTTTGGGATTCGACATGGTCAAATGATGCAGCTTTAAAAAAAGATTAATCCTTTTATTAAATTTTTTTCTATAGAATTAAATAAATATCTGATACAATGATATAACACACAATATTAATCGATTCATTGTAATTATTTTTAAATTATCAATAAATTATGCATTTAGTTATTTTTATAATTATTAAAGTTGTTTTGTTTTTAAATGAAAAATAAGAATATTAAACATAGAATATTTCTCTTTGAAAAATATTTTTATTTTTTACAATTGATTATTTATAATTGTTCGTTACTTCTTTTAGATTCTATAATTAATAAAACGATTGAAATAGATTACGATTTAAAATATTTTTTAAAATAGTTTAATATGTTATTAACCATTAAACAGTTTAAAAATTTGACATTAATTATAAAAAATTTATAATTTATATTACTGTTTGTTTATGACAGCTATAATTTGTATCTTATTAAACATAAAAATTACAAATATGTATTTTTTTATTCTAACCTGATTAATTACCTGTAAAAAAAAGATCTTATAATAAATAATTAAAATCAAAATTCATGTCATTATAAATAAAACAAATTCTTAGCTGAGATGAATACAGTACAATCGATATATTTAATATTTTGTGTGATTTGTTTAATTCAAATAGTAATTTATATTATATATACTAAAAGGGAAATTAGAAATTACAAAAATCAAGGCATGTTGAAACCAAATATATTAATTTACAACACCTTCTCTTTTTTTGTAAACAACTTTACTACTTTTAATTGCATGTCATTTGCCATATTAACTAGCAATTATATCTCCTTTATTTTGTTTTTTTACTTAAACATAAATATATTGTTGTTTTCTATAGTCGCTTGCATTTACTCACGAAATGGCTACTTATATCTTTCCTACATAATCACTCTGATTTTTGAAATATTTTTTATAGGTTATCATCGTAAATTATTCTTAAGAGAAATTTTATTCAATAGAAATAAACGAATAGGTTCAAATTTAAATTTAAAACATGTATTAAAGGTAAGTAGAAATTAATTAGATAAGAGAATTTACTCGCATATGTAGAATGGTAGCATATTACTTTCTATTCAGAATTATTTTGGTTCAAATCTTTTATGTAAAGCTATATCCAAACCAATCCGTAAACAATACATATATAATATGCGGAGCAGCTTTAGTAGATTTTGTTGCTATGTTTTTTGAGAAAGAAGAAAATTCAATCGCGAAGTTTTCCTCACATGTCTCTATATTACTGAATATTTTAACTATAGGATATACTCTTTTTAGAAAAATATCCGCTTTTGAAACGTAAGTTAATTTTAATTAGAGTTGATTTTTGCAGATTGTTGTTAGACTTTATCAGATTTATAGTTTACTTTTTTTATAATTTGTATGATCATATAAATTATGGAAAAGGTTTAAAAGAATACTACAGGCAACTTAAAGGTTGATGATATAAAATCAGAAAAAACAAATATGTCTATTCAGTATACTTTATAATTCATACAATTCTATAATCTCTGAACCTTCCATTAATGGTTTTTTAAAGAAAATATAGTTAATTACCATATACATTAAACGGAATTTGCCCCAACTTCCAAAATATATATAATTTTTCATTTTTATACATTCGTACACAGATAACCTAATTAAATGAATGCAAATATTATTTTGAAACTAGCTCTATCAAAACAAAATTCATCATAATATTACCTTAAAATGATTTATTTAATAAACTGTACATATTTCCAATTCAACAATATCTTCCTGTCAATTCAAAGCTTTTATGTGAGAATTTCTATATATTAAAGTCATTTAAAATATAAAGAACATGTCTTATTATATTTTTTCTTTAACTAACTAAAAATAAGATATATATCTGTGTTTCAAATATTTATTATATCCGTTAAGTAAAGTTAAAAGATACTTTAGTTGAAGCATCATGCTTTAATTAATATTAAGCGAACTAAATATTAATTCAATTTTTTTAAAAGGAAAGAATTGGATTAACTATTACTTATTACTACTTTCTTAATTCCATTTTCATTGGTCTCTATACTATTTTTTGTAGATACATCAAAGAAATTTTTATAAAAGACATATGTTAACTAACAGTTTTTTTAATATAGATTAGATTATGAGAAAATTAAAATTAAAATACGAATTTTAAACATGCGGGCTATGTAAAATACTATTATTATTATTGTTGAAATAAGAAAATATCTGCTAGAACTTGTTCCTAATCATCATGATTTCAAAATATTCCTGCAATACATATAGTGTAAGAAATTAACCAATATGAATCTGGAAGGATTTGGCATGAATAAAATATTTCAATATTTCGTTTTTAGCAAGATATTTATAAGCATAATATTTTTGGGTAGAAGAAATTTTAAAAGATGATCACAATACACTTTACTTATTCAATACTATTGGAATTAAAGAATGCCAATTTTTTTTCAATTTTTACAATACATAGACATAATTCCAATAATATACATGTAGTACTCGTGATATACAAAGGCAACACCCTTAAGAAAATTGTTATAAAGAGATTGATACAAATAAAATTTGTTTATAATTTTCATTTTTAATGATGATGAACTTCATTAAAGGTCTAATATAAACACTTTTAAGATGTTATTTTTCTAAAAAATACTATTCTTTGATATTTCTATTAAAAACTTAATGAAAAAATATAAACATACATTTTATAGTTAATTATATTGGTATCAAATTTAAAATAATGGGATAATTGTTGAGATATAATAAACTAAAGGAAGGTGAAAGCAAAATTTATTCTTCTAAAAATTCTTTTGTAAAAAGAACTTGATTTATCTCTGCTATTATCCCTTTTAGGCAATTGGTGATTGTGTGGTTTCAATTAAAATTCTAATCCATTAAAAATCTATCGATAATATTAATTTTTTCTTGCGATTATTTAAATTTTATTTATATAAAGGTTGATTTTATGTAACATAATTAGTTTATCATGCCCCTTTTCTATCTTCATTCTAGCTTTTTAATAATACCTGGGATTTAATGGCAAAATTCTATAAATGATAAATTGAAAGGTTCAAGGTTTTTATTACTAGGAATCAAATCTCATATTACAAAATCAAAAAAATACATATTTAATACCTTTTTATTTTGGCTTAAAGTTTCTAATGAAGACATAATGAATTACTTTTTTAAATATTTATAGTTTTAGTTTTTAAGGATAATGTGTTAAAATTTGTGATCCTTATAACAACAATACCGAATAATAGCAGATTTTACAAATATATCCCATATAGTATCAAGAAACTTTTTAAGAATAAATTTACTTCATTTAATTAAGTCCTTTATCTGTATCCAAATAAGTCTCTTATCAAGGCGATAAAAGAATTCGGAAAATTGAATTTTGAAAATTTTGTTATTTTTAGTTTACCTCAAGATGAAATTTTTTAATGCGAATAGAAAGAATTTAATCCTCGGATTATTTTATTTATAGAAGCACGTAAGAAAATTTCCAATGAAGTTTAATAAATATGGAATAGTAAAAATGTCTTGGATTGCAGAAAAATTGATTTTGTGGCCAAGAATCCTTTTAACTAGACTATTACCTAAAGATGTTGCAATTATAGCAGATAAATTTTTACAAATATTAACAAAAGAATATAAATTTGTAATATTAAATGAAGTGATTATGCTTATTTTGCAAGAGTTTGATATGCTATTTAAATGTTAAATATAAAACTAATTCTATCGATTTAATCATAGAAGTGAAAATCCTGCTTGAAAATTCAACTCATGATTTTTATTTAAATATGTTAAAACATAAGAAAATAGTGGAGTTTGCTATTAAATGATTATGGGAATCATGACTGAAAAAACACGGAACTTCTTCAAATGTGTTTATTAAACTTTACTACTTAATTTATAATATTGTATATTCTATATGGGACAATAATTACATTTACAAATTTGAAAATAAACTTGTAGAATAGAAGAATCAAACTAGAGAATTATTTAAAAGTAAAGATTTCTAGAATATTTTTTACTTAAATACTTTAAGAAACCTATAATTTATCTTCTAAACTGATTTAAAATATCAAGTAAATATTTTTTTTAATTATAAAAAACATTCTCATTAATTTTCAATTACTTAAAATAAATATTCTATAAAAAAATAACTTCTTTATAAAATGCCCATGCTACTTTATATGCCAAAGATACCCTATAATATTTGTAATATATTTTCTTGATTTAATTTATATTATACATAGATTATATGATTTACACCGGAAAATATTTATTGAAATCATTTGTTTGTTTTTAACATATTAAATACTTGACACTTTGACATTAATTAATAAAAATTTTGTGATTTAGACTAAAATTAAAATAATGACGTCAGATAAATTTAGAATCCTTAAGCCATAAATATATTAATATTTTTCCATTATAGCATGATTGATTATTTTTAAAAGTAAATCTTTTATCAAAAGATCAGAATCAGCGTTGTATTATTTAAGTAAAATGGTTTTTCAGGTTAATATGAATACGATACAATTAATATACTTAATATTTTGTGGGATTTGTTTAATACAAATAATAATTTATGTTGTTCATGCAAAAACAGAAATCACCTATAATGAAAATCGGGGCGTATTGAAGCCAAATTATTTGATCTACAACATTTTTTCTTTCTTCATGAATAATTTTATTACCTTTAATTGTATGTCGTTTGCTATATTAACTAGCAATTATGTATCTTTTATCCTGTTCTTTTACATTAATATAAATATTTTGTTAATTGCTATAGTTTCTTGCATTTACTCACGAAATGGATATTTGTATCTTTCTTACATATGGATTTCAATTTTTGAACTATTTTTTATAGGCTATAATCGCAAAATATTTTTAAGAGAGATTTTATTCAATAGAAATAAACGAATAGGCTCAAATCTCTTTTTAAAACATTTATTAAAAGTAAGTAAAAATTAATTAGGTAAAGGAATTTACTTGCATAAGTAGAATTGTAGCATATTATTTTCTATTCAGAATTATATTTGTTCAACTCTTTTATGTAAAGCTATATTCAAATCAATCCTTCTATAATAACTATATAATATGCGGAGCAGCCTCTGTAGATTTAATAGTATTATTTTTAGAGAAAGATGAGAATTCCTTTGCAAAATATATTTCACATGTTTCTTTACTGGTGATTCTTTCAACCATAGGATTTACTATTGTCAGAAAAATATGTTCCTTTGAAACGTAAGTAAAATTTAATTAGAGTCGATTTTTTCAGATTATTGCTAGATTTTATCAGATTTCTAGTTTACTTTTTCTATAATTTATATGATCATATGAATTATGGAAAAGGTTTAAAAGAATTTTATAAATAAACTGTTGATTATGCACAAATAGTAATATCTAAATATTCTTTATTCCTTTTATTTTAAAAATTGTAGTCCAAAAGATCCGAATCTTCGAAAATGGACTGACAAAGAACATACAAATATGATATTTACTTACTATCTTTATTAGTTTATTCCATGATTGCGTTACTTAAATAAATTAAATATAATGAATATATTTTAAATATGTCTATTATTTTGAAAGTAGCCTATCAAAAGCAAGATATTCGGAGAATTATTATTTTTTGAAACATGTACGATATTACATTTAAGAAGTATTTATTTTTATATATTACTATTTTAAGTTCATAAAGTTATATTTTCTAAAGATTTAGTTTAGTCTTTAACTTCTGTTAAACATTTGGAAAGTAAAAATATATGTATTAAAAGAACGGCATGATTTTTAAAATTTTTTTTTGTGCGATTTTATTGCCAGAAGATTTAAGTATCTTGTATTTTAAATAAATATTATGAATTAACGTTTAAAAAATAAATATCGTTGTTCTTTGGTATGCATTCATCTTTCTTAGAGGGGGTAAATATTATCTATTGAAGCTTTTTTAAATTTGTATATATTATATTATTTCATGACAGATTTAAATCGAATTTTAACAAATAAGGCCTAATAAGGGCCTCTATTTTGATTAAGACACATCGCGGTTTAAGAACAATTTTAATTAAACTAAACAAACTCTAATTTGTTCAAAATAAATTTTATAACGGTTTAATTTACTAAGATTTTCCACATCACATTGGTAATATGAAATGAAATATAATATTGTACAACAAGTTGATTAATACTTCCAATATTGGTCATATTGGAACATTTACAAAACATTCTTAAATAACCCCCACTGAAATCAAATATATTTTATAAAACAAATAAAATGAAAAAAAACAGACGGTTGGTCAAGCAACCACGTCAATAATTTTTAAATTCAACTTTTTATATGTTTATCTTGATCCAGGTCCTCTCCATAACAACTTGAACAATAAATTTTGGCAAATTTTGGTCAAAGTCATTGATATATTAATTACATATATTTTTTCCTGCAAAACTTGGGGGAATCAAAGGAATAAATATAAAAAAATATATTAAATAAGGGTCATAAGAATGAATTCTTTTAAAATTTAAATATTTTTAATGGGAACAAACATTGCGGCAATAGAATTCAATCACTGTTCCATAGACACCTAAAAAGAAGATAATCTTATAGGCATATTCTTATTTATGAAATTTTTTTTATTTCAGATAAATTAATCCATCTGCCAATCCCACCTATTTTACGCTCTTTAAGAGCGTGAAATTCATTTGTTCTGATATTTATATAGTAATATAAGCATTTTATTTATTGTTAAATCAATTAAAATTAGAAATAGTTCAAATTATCACATGAATAAATATTGTTTATTCTTTAAAATAAATTAAAATTCAAGTTTGAAGCATATTTTTTAAGTTTGATTTTTTATTTATAAAATTAATTACAGGTTCAAAACTCAATTTATATTCTGAATTTAAAAATAAAAATATGTCATGGTTATTATTAATTACCTCTTTTTGAAATCATTTGACACCAATATATTACCTAATAACAGTCATTATTTTTGATATCGAATTAGAATATTGATATCAACATTAATTTTTTAAAAATATATTATATCATAACCCATGAGAAAATTTTATCAGTTTTATTTAATATTTACTATATTTATAGCCATTGAAATGATAGGAGGCGTTATTTACATTAGAAAAGCTATACTAGATATAAGAAGTATCGGAATAATTGAATACCCTACTCTTATTGATAATTCTATTGGATATTTATTTGCTAATTTTTTGACATTTACATCACTATCATATGCTGTTATCGCACAGAATCATTTTGCTTTGATATTTTATTTCTACTTTTCTTCTACTATTTTGCTAAGTTTTTTATGCATTACTCCATTTTCAAAGCGTCCATATCTGCAACTTTCTTATCTTTCTCCCAAACTTTTTGAAATATTATTTGTATTTTATAATTCAGATTTATATTCACAAAAGATTTTATTTATTCGAAATCGCAAGATTGGATCAGACTTAAAATTAAAAAGGGTATTAAATGTAAGTATAAAATTAATTTGATTCATATTTTTACGGTTGTTTCACGAACTGTTGCATACTTTTATGTGCTTAGGCTTTTCTTGTTTGCTATTTTTTATGGGGATACTATAAAATTTCCCTTTCCAATAGTTTTATTTGTCCTATATTTCTCATGGATATTCATTGATTTAGTAGCATCGTTCTATGAAAAATATGAAAATATGATATTGAAAACGATATCAAATTTTGCAATATCATTTTTCATTATTGATAATATATTTTTAATTCTAAAATATCATCGAAAATTTGAAAGGTAAGTAAATTTTAATTAGTACAATCGTTATTTCTATTGCACTGGATATTGTAAGGATAGCTATATACTGGATTTCCAACATAAGGTACCAACTAAATTTTAATTGCGGGGCCAAACAATTTTTTGAGAGGGTTGAAAAATTGTAATTGATATGTATTATTATTACATGGTATCATTTTCTGAGCATCAGTGGGTACATGCAAATACATTAATTACTAAATAAATGTAAGAAGAAGATTTTATTAAAATTTAATTTGAAATGGGAAGCAAAAATACAAATGCTGCAGTTTCGATTTATATGATTATAATTTTGATAAAAGTTACTAAAATTCTATATTTATTTTAAATAATATATTAGGTATGATATGCTGAATAAATTTTGTTACAAGTTAATATGATGATGTTTCTACTTTTTATAAAATAAAAGACAATATATAAGCATTTTATTTTGTTGAACCAAAATTTCGAAAAAGCTTAATTTGAAAAATTTTTACCCTCCTAAATATTCTAAAAATCATCATAACAAAAATAATCCGGTATTAATATTTTTTGTTTTTTAAATTTAAATCTAATGTTTTGTTCTATTTTAATCGGCATATGTATCTATTTAAGAAGAAGTACATTATGATAATCAATAAAATTACTTTTACGCGAATATTTACATAATTTAAATGATTTACTAACCATGCAAGGAAAGTTCATTTTAATTTTTTTATATCTATTTCCTAACAGTGGCATATGAAAGGAGATTATGATTTTGAAATCACATAAATTCATATAGCTTTTGAAAAAACAATGAGAATATAAATGAATCAAAACATTTTGCAATTTTTAAAATGATCTATCTATGTAAATTCGGAATTATAAGATATTTAGTAATAAATAATTTATACATTTAAATGTAACTTGTATTTTTTTCACAAGACAAATATTAAATCATAGTTTTTTATCAAAGTTTAAAATTTTTGAAACTATTATTTGATCATGAATTTTCCTCATTATGCATAAAAATATTATTAAAATATTAAAGATTCTATGGTTTTTATAGCACAAAATTTTTAAATTTCATCATTATAAAAATATTTTTGAAATTTTAAAAAAGTCTTCTGTCGTAAAATATGTATGTGAGAACGAATTGTAAAAAAATACACAAATATTTTAAAGCAAGCATATATACTGACCGTTGTTTTTCTTCTTATTAAGTCATACAAAATATGTATATAGAATGGTAAAGAAGATCTCGATGTATTAACTTAAAAATATCCCCAACTTCTTAATATATTGAAATTAGGTTTAAACATGACAAACTAAAGTATTATAGTTTTACAAAATGCAAATTAAAGATATTCTTATGAAGGAGATTGTGAATTAGGATTTATTGTTATTTTTGTACTTTCTATATCTTTTGAATTTCCTAATTGTCGCATTTGATATGCTGTTATATATCAAGCTTGTTTAATATTAAAACTATTTTTAAAAGCATTTTTTAAAACAAAATTATTGTAAAATACTTGACTTAAATTAGCGTCCGCAAAATGTGCAATATTTTTGATAATATTTAATAACGGAAATTTAAAATTTCATATTCAAAATATAAAAAGTATCCCGTTTATTGCAACCATCACATCAGAATATATAATTTTTATGTAATTTTTCTACATTTTTTTGTTTGGAAGCTGTTTTATTTTTTTTGCAATTCTATGATAATTGATGTCAATACTTTTAAAGTAATCAATCTAATATTTTATTAACATGATAAATTTATGTGAATAAAAATAGCAACTATTATGTGAATTTTTGTAATATTATACAATTATTCTAAATATAGTTATAAAATTCAATATAAAAATTCTTTTTTACCTAGTATAACCCTTTTAATAAAAATTTATATGTACTTTTAAATATCAGTGAATATTTTTCATTTATAGCTCATATATGTTTTTTAATCCTTAAGAAGGTATTAATCATTACCTAATATCTCATATTAAGATCTTATATTAGCAAGATATTAGATTATGTTATTTATCTGTTCAAAACAGTATCTTGCATCACAATATTGCTAAATAATGCTATGTTTCGACGATTTTTGCTTAGTACTCCTATTTTACGTCATATAACATGTTCATTTTTCCCATTGTTTTATAATTTTTAAATTGTATCTTTTAAACGGTTATTTAAGAAAATAAATGCTATTCTATTTTGATATAAAAATTTGAGTAAAAACTTAAAGTTTAATTATAATAAATAAAGTTATATGTTTATCATAAAAGGTTTGGGCCTATTTATAGTTTCGATCTACATTACACATTTTTTTCAATTTGTTAATGATACTTGATAAGTAAAGTATTGTTAGGTTGCATCTGATTGAGAATTTATTTATGGAAATTTGAATGTTTAAAAGAAATAGCGGAAGGAAAGAATAGAATAACAAAAAATGCTTTAATTTAAAAATTTAGAAATGAAACGCCTTTTTTCTTTTGCTTTATGGCTGTGCAGCATTTATTATAGCTACTATCTAATAAAAATACGTTAATTAATATTGTAAATATTTTATTCGAAAATATTTATTTATGTTATTATTAAAATCCTTATCAGTCAAAACTATAAAAATAGAAATATGTCAAAAAATTAAGAATTAATATTTAATTCATAGAAATATTTGACATTAGTATATATTTTAAGAAATATTTTTGTTTATAATAATAATATATTATAATTGACACGAGCTATAATTTTAAAAGAGAAAATTCTTTTTGCCCATGAAAAAGTTTTTACAATTTTACTTAACTTTTACTTTACTTATATTGGTAGAGATGATAACTGCTGTTGTTTATATTAGGATGGTTATACAGGCTGTAAAAAGGATTGGAGTATTGGTATATCCTGCTATTGTTGATACTTCACTTGGATATTTGCTAGGAAATTTTTTGACATTTACATCATTATCATTTGCTGTTATTGCACAAAACCATTTCGCTTTAATATTTTATTTCTATTTTTCTTTAAGCATCTTATTAAGTTTGTTTTGTTATGCTCCATTTTCCTATCGAGGATATCTACAATTCACTTATTTGTTTCCGAAGCTTTTTGAAGTAATCTTCGTATTTTATAATTCGGATTTATATTCACAAAAAATTTTATTTATACGAAATCGTAAGATTGGATCGGATCTAAAGTTAAAAAAAGTTTTAAATGTAAGTATAAAGCTAATTAGATACATATATTTAATGTTGTTGCACGAACAGTGGCTTATTTATACATAATTAGAAATATAATTATAACTATTTTCTATACAAATACTTTAAAAATACCTTTCCCAGTCACTCTTTATACTTCATATTTTTCGTTCATTTTTATCGATTTATCAGCATCATTCTATGAAAAATATGAAAATTTTATTTTAAAAACAATATCGAATCTATCAATATTGGCATTATTGATAATTAATATATTGTTTTTAGTTGAGCACAACAAATTCTTTGATATGTAAGTAAAGTTTAATTAGTATCATTGTTATTTCAATTTCATTGGATTTAGTAAGACTAACTATATATTGGATCTCAAATATAAGGTTACAACTTAATTTTAATTGCGGCGCGAAACAATTTTTTGAAAGAACAGAAAAGATATAATAAGGAAAAAGTACTGAGTTCATATATCTTTGAGAATATCCTTGCATATCAAATATAAAATCCTATAATTATTGAATTAGTTTAATGTATTTTATTGAAATTTGCTACAAACAAGAGTATCTAAGTAATTTTTTTGTTCAACTGTCATTTTTTAGATATTATCAATTTGAAAGGTTTAGATCATATGAATAAAAAATCTTACATAGAAGGTGGTCGTTTATTTATTCTGATTGAAAAAAAATTAGAACAACCAGGAACATTCATTCAATCCCATTATATGAATCGGTTTAAAGGCTATCAATAATTACTAATATTTAAGTAAATTTTGGCACTTATCTAATAGGTTATAATCTAATCAAAGATAACTACAATTTTTCCTTGATGAATTTTCTTTTCAGGTATGTTTTGTTTTAAGATTAAGTTAAACCTCCTGAGAAAAATAATTTGAGCATAACTTGAGTAATTAAAAAAACTTTCATTCTTAAGAAAGATCTGTTTAATTTAAATATTTCATATAATGACATTATAGATATGAATATGGACATAATGGCAGAAATTATTGAATACATAAATATAAAGCAAAAAATAATGTGAATAAAGGCTTAAGTTTTAATAATTAAATTCCAGGGCCTTATAACTCTAGCAAAAGATCTTTAAAGGTTTTTTCTTAAATCATATCTTGTATGAAAGTCATCTCTTGCAAACGGGGAAATTATGCTTCACATTTTGTTTTTATTTTATTTTCATATTATAATATATAGCTATGAGTTGACTTAGTTTTTAATATAAGACCAAAGGAACAACTTTCTTCTAAAAAATAGCTGATTTATCCTTCTAATATATATTGTCTAACCCTAGAAAGTTTGCAAAATTTTTAGTAGTTTTTATATAATTCTTCATTAAAATCACGAGATTTCTTGCAAATATTTTCATTTAATTAAAAAAATATTTTGCCTCTAATCTGTAATTTAGTTATATATTTTTGAATTTAATCAGTATTTCATCTCTAATGAATAGTTTTAAATACATTTAGAAAAAAAAATAAAAGTCACATTTTATCTCAAACACATGCATTCACATACGATAAAAAATTTACAAATTAAACTTTGCGATCCCCCAAATCCACCTGATTTTTTTATGAACCCTATTCCTTTTTAGTCAAAAAATTTACAAACTCCCATAGGACAATTTAAAAAGAATCTGACAACAAGTCAAGTTTCTTTGTAATACGATATATAAATTCTAATTGCATTTATATTAGTAATTTAATAATACATTTATAATTCTTTATACAATTTATTAAATAAAATATCAGTTGCTTTCTTTACATATTTTTTGAATTTGTAACAAATTTTAAACTCAAATCAAATATTAACTCAACTATTATACAAATTTGAGAACGGTTTAAATAGCAAAAAAACTATATAAAATTTAATATATTTATTTTAATTGTAAACCATGGAATAAAATCAAGTATCTTTATTAAGACAATGTTTCATATATATTTTTAATGAAATAAGAACATCTAATTCGTTAAATCTAACATTTAATCTAATTGAGTATATTTTGAAAATATTAAAAGAATATTAGGGCCTTTCTTTTGCGATTCTAAAGTAATTTTACAAATTTATATTTAATA
>KK365186.1:3403-25274 GCA_000385875.2 Anncaliia algerae PRA339
AAATTAAAATATAGCCTCATGAAGAGAATGAGAGTAGTTACACGATAAGTAACCCTTTTGACTTTAAATCTTTATTAAAGCATTTTCTACAAAACAGATGTTATTACCCGATCTCACATCGTTATGAATAAAATTTATATAGAAAAAAATATGATCTTCGTCAATATCGCATAATTTTTACGATTAAAATATTGTTTTATATATCTGTGCACACATAAGACAATAAATATATTAATTCACAAATTTGGGCTAAAAATATTTTAATAGTTATATTTTTCAGAAAATTATTAAAGTCTTTGATTTTCATTATAAATGTCCTGTATTTTCACAGATATAAATCTAATATAATCATTATAATCTGCAATATTTTGAAAAAATATATTTTGGTAAATGAAATATATTTTTTAGAGATAACTTTATAGTTCTCACATTATGATTTTTAATCTGTATCTTTATTCATATATTATTAATATTGTATAAATTTAAAAAATGAAAATACAAAAAGATATTTTAATATATAAATATCATAGAGGAAGAAATTATATGCGAAAGAAAATATTACTGAGATTCAAAAGAGCAAAGAAAATTTTATTGACTAACAGAATCTTAAATCATCAACAACAACCAAATAAATTAACCCTATTATAAAAAGCAAGATTACACCCATGGAAATTCCAAAAAGTACCCAAGAAAAACTTGGTCTAATTGGATTAGGTGTCCAAAATACATAATTTTCATTTTCTGTTGAGTAAACAAAGGGTTTGGTGGAATATTTAATGCCGTTTTGAATAAAGACAATTGTATAAATCATATTTAAAGGCAATTTTGGCAGTTTGAAAATTACATAATCTTGTTTGTGGTATACCTTACCTCGAATTTTTGTATAATACTTAAATGAAGTGGGGACAGTAGGTGTTCTTGTTCTGTATATGAAAATAGGAGTATTGTCATTAAATTTTTCAAATGTAATATAAGCAGAAGGACTTTCTCTTCCACTTGAAAATACCACAGGAACTACTTTTGTATTAGTCAAATTTAGACATTTAAATATATTTAAAAATGATAAGAACAAAATTTTTGTTAAATTATCTCCACAGACTATTAGCATAATGAGCAAATTTTAAAGATTAAAATATTACAAGTCGATGGTTGATTTGATTAATTGAAAAAATATAAATCAAAATTAAGTCAAATATAAACAAAGAAGAGAACAAGAAATTGACAGTAAAAGATCTTTATAAAGATTTTAAGAATTCTATTATTTAAAAAATTAAAATTGTAATTCTATCTACTTCAACATTTATTTAACAGAAAAATTTGTAAATGATTACTAAAAGAATCAAAACCAATGCTGCTATTGCTAATCCCAATGCTATCCATGCAGCGCTTGTAGTGCTCTTGTGATTTTTTGCTTCTCTGCTTAACATAAATTTGTTTTGAGATTCGCAGAAAGTAAATGGCTCGCTATAATGAGTTTTCTCTTTTTCTCCAGAATTATCGCAAACCGCTACACAATAAGAATATTTTCTTTCATCTTCAGAAAGAGTAGGTAATTTGAACTTCTTAACCAAACCTCCTTCGCTTTTTATATCAGATTTACTAAGCATATGACTAATGGTATAGGAATTTTTATCATCTGGTTTTGTTGATCTGTATAATATTATATTTCCATCTACTTTTCGGTTGTATAAGACTTTACAAATTGTATTATTTTTACTTCCTTCAAATGTAATTGTTTTAATTGGGTTGTCTTTATCGTTTGATGAGGCAGAAATATTTTGAGGAGGTTTTTTATCCTTCGTAGTAGATTTACCTGAGTCAACCTTTGGATTTTCTTTCATAGTAACTTTTGTAATTGTTAAAGCCAAAATAGCCCCCGTGACAAACAAAATTCTCATGTTATTTACAAAACGCTCTATTTAAACATTTGACATCTGATATTATTCAAATGAAAATTTAGATACAAAACATTAATTAATCTCAGATCATAAAAATAAAATCAAATATGTCAAAAAAAAAGTTTTTGCGTTTATAAATATTATCTATAGAATTACAGTTTTCATTATATTTTATAAAATTTAAAAGAAAAAATAAATATATGATTAAAATATAGATTAATGTCAGAGATCTTTTGATAAATTGACATTAGACTTTAATTAAGCAATAAATTTTGGCATTATATAAGAAAAAATTGGCTTATGCCCATGTTACTTTTTCTCGGAACAATTCTATCTGTAAAAATATGGGGAAGAATAAAGCAAGATAAAAAAGATTATTTAGTAGTAGATAATGAAGGAAACGGAGTATGTAAACAGGTAAAAATAATATGCTGTCCACATAAAAACTTTAAACATGAAGTTACCACTCATGCTACACCAGAGATGAAAGATAAAAGTAATTATACTTTTGTTGAGGTTCCTAAGGATGTCCGCGATCAATATATTAAAGTAGAAATAGTAGATAATCATAATAAGGTCTACAAATCAAAAGCTGTAAATTATGGAGATATGAAATCACAATCACCAGATAGATTCTTCAAAGATGCAGTTGTAGAAGAGGGGAAATCACATTCTGGCAAATCGAGTGGTTATGATTATGGTAAAAAGAGCTCTAGCTGGGATATGGGTTCAGACGATTATGTTGTGGTAGATAATAAATCTTCAGGTAAAAAGGATTCAACAAATGCTGTGCCATGGTATTTAGATACAAAAAATAATGAATATATTCCCGGATTAGACGGAACAGGAAATGGCTCCTCTTCTTCTGGAAAGACAAAAGGTGAGAATGGTTCAAGTAAATCAGGTGGAAATGAAAAGGGTTCAAGTAAATCAGGTGGAAATGAAAAGGGTTCAAGTAAATCAGGTGGTAAAAAGGGCGATGAAGAGGAATCAGATGAAGAAGACGGAGAAGGTTCATCTAAAGACTCTGATAAAGATGAAAAGGATAATGGAATTGCGTCAATGTCAATAGGAATTCTTTTAATTTTTGGTATTCTTACATTTTTCTAATTGAATAAAGTTGATGTGTAAATTTTTTTAAATTTTCCATTTAATCTTTTCATAAAATTTAATAAAATTCCAGCGTCTTAAAAAACTCTCTTGTTTGTTTACAAGAATAAAATACATGATTTATTAAATCAGTAACACTTTATAATTCTATAATAAACATTATGAAATGTACAACATGTCATTAAAATTAAAATAATAAATCAAATAGAATGTTCTTCCACATGACATAAAAGTATAAATAGCATTAAACTATCTTAGCATGTATTTACTTACTATACTCTCAGCAATAAGCTGCAATTTATCTGGTGAATATCACGGAAGAATAAAAAAAGATGGAAATGAAAAAATAGTCATTTCAGATGTAAAACAGAACTGCGAACCTAAATTATCAGGTAAGCTGGATGGAGAGAAGATAACCTTTAAATCACAAGAACTTGAATATGAGATGCAGGAAAATATGCTTTACATTACTCTACCAGAAATGCTCAAAGATGCAGAAGATTTACAAGTAACACTAAGTTCAGATGATGGAAAAAAGACTATCTCAATTCCAAAGGAAGCTCCGCAGAATCCTGAACTTCCAGTCCATGGGCAATCAGCAAAGGAAAAAAGTTCTAGCAAAAGTAGCAGCAGTAGCAAGGATGGCAAGAATAAAGAGACAACTAAGGATAAAGAATCCAGCAGCAGTGATAAAAACAAAGATAACGGAATCGCATCATTTGGTATTCCTATTTTCGGAGTCCTTTTAGCATATTTCTTTATCTTTTAATGAATAAATGTTAGAAATAAAAATGTGTTTATAGAATTTATTAAAATATTATTTATTGTTAGAATCATAGCAGCTTGTAATGATATTTTGTAAATCTTTTAAATTGTTTATTGCACTTTCTGTTGATTCTTCATTCTTCTGAATATCATTAAACATTTTATTTAAACTATCAGCAAATGATAAAAGTAAATCAACTGACTTCAAGTATTTTTTCTCCTCCATAAATAAAATTTAATTTACATTTTTAATTAAAAATGCTTTATTTATGGTCAACAGAAAAAGTCAAAAATATTATTTAATTAAATAGGATTCTTAAGAATTCATTAATTTAACAGTTAAAAATAAATATTTTTACTTTTTAGATGAGCAAATCATTTACAACAAAAATATTTCTATTTCTTGCTTTGCTTTATAATTCATTCTTATTTTATGTATTTTTAGACCTGAAAAGATACAAAACATTGTTATATAAAAATAGAAACATATTTGGGAATAAAACAGTTGATAAATTAATAAATTCTTCCCACATTGAAACATTTAGAAAAAAGGAATTACAAAACATTTTAAACCAAAATAAAACTTTATTGGTTGATTTAACCTTGTTTTGGACATTATTGCTGATAAATCTGTTATTTTACAATGATCATGCCAGAAATATAATTATTAAACAATCTAAGAAATATTTAAAAAGAATAATTGACTTGTGTTGTGTAGAAAATGATGAGAAATCTGCTGTTTTAATATTTTATACAAATTTAATGATTTTAGCCAATTTGCTTTATTTTACTCCATTTTTGTCACTTTGGAAAAATGTACTCCTCTATTTTTGCTATGTAAATTTATTGATACTCAATCAGAAATACATTTATTCTTTTGACATCACAAAGATTAGAAAAAGAATGTATTTTTTATTTACCTTAACTATTTTCCTTGTTAGTGAAGTATTTCATACTGTTACAATTCATTATGTTTACAAGGATAAAAAAGGAAAGATACCAGCATTCTTACGTGGAGAACCCCTAGAATTAGCTACTAAACACTTTGATATAGAGAATATATATTTTAATAATCAGAATGGAATAAATATGTGCAGCTCATATAAACTCTTTACAAATATTCTTATTATACTTGGAAATTGGGCTTCATTTACAAAAAAAGAAATCACTTCTGTTGTTGCCCATGAAATTGGACACGGCGGAATAGTTTTGAAATATTTCACTTCCTTTGTATATTGTGTTATAAAGGTATTTAGTTTATATATTTATTCTTTGGGGATTAAATTATTCTCGAAAAGGTTTGAGACTAAATCTGAGAAAATTAGAATATTTTTACGTTAAACGGTTTTTCTTTCTCAATTATAGATTTTATTTAAATACCTTAGAAAATTTCGAATAGAAGGAAATGCTAACTTTATACAAGCATTTATAAAATAATTAAATTTGCATTTGAAAGAATAACAGCAAAGTACTTTTAATTATTCTATTTCCCAAGAACAAATCTTTTGAATAAGTACAAAATATAGAATAAATTCATGAATATTTAATGGATATATGGTGTTTAATAGTGTGAATTAAATATACATAGAACATACTTAATATTGTAAACTCAATAAAAAATATAATTCGTGCGGAATTACCTAAGTTATCAAATATTCCATATTGCCATCTTCCAGATAATTTATAAAAGTAAAATGAGAAAAGATAATATATAACAGAGGATGGTATTAATAGAATACATAAATTAGGATCACCTTCTATTTGAAAGGCTTCATATAAGGCAAAAAGGAAAGGTAAAGTGTGTTGAGCATTGTTTTTGAGCAAAGAAGGCCTATACCCCAAAGCAACTAATTCTTTTACAACAACATTTTCTGGGTCAGATAAATACAAAGACCAATATCCCAAAAATACGCAAAAACTTATTCCTAATGCATTAACCATCAAAACCTTACGCAAATATTTCATAAAGGATCTAAATTCTACAGGTATATTTATTTCAAATACAGAAATACTATGCAAAAAAATTAAGAGTAGCAAAAGGATTTGTGTCAGTTGTATAAATTTATAAGGTTTTGTAAGGTTATAAATATATTTATATTTTTCCTCACACTCATCTGTCATTCCATAAATACAACAAAGGATAAATAATGTTCTTAATATGTTTGAATATAATAAGTGCATCAATATTTTTGTAAGAACTTTTCTAATATATTATTTTCACTCCTTTTTTTTATTTACAAGATTATTGATCTATTTCTCCAATTTTATTGCGTAACAATAAATAATAAAGACATTTGAAATATATTGCAGTAAATGTCAAAAATATGTGATTTGGCGTATTTTATTGTTCTAATTGACTTATAAAACAATCTAATAATTTTTGAACTAATGTCATTCTTAAATTGCTATATAAAAAATTTTTAATCTCTCTATATAATTAGTCAAAATATTTGTGATTTTAAATATTTGTTGATTACTAGAATTAGAATATATAATTATTTTTATACATTTTGAATATAGTTTTACTCATTGCTTTCTTGAAGATCTACTATTTTTGAAACATCAAATATGTACTACAGTACTATATGTATTACATGCTATTACTCTTCAATTTTTTCATATATTCTTTATATTGTAGATTATTTTTTTGATCAAAAATCCTAAAAAATAAATATTTTTTACTTATAATGGATAACAAGTAGACTAGGTTTAAGCACCAAATAAGCTAAAGAAGGTGTGTTATAAATTAACACATTAAAAAGTCATAAATTTAAAACTATTGCATAAATATTTGAACTTTAAAGAATATTGGTAAATTATAAAATATTTTATTGGAAATATATTTGATTTTTAAGAACCAGAAAATGAAGTAATTTTTTTAAGTTTCTATTTTTATTAAAATCAATCCTATCTTTTTTATTTTATTGCAACTAGAATATTTTCTAAGCTAAAGTTATATTTTATTACCAACTTTAAGTTCCCTAGCCACTTTTGTTATGCTTTAAAATAATTATTTAATTTTAATAATTAGCTGCTATAATCATAAATTTTAGTATAAAATTTAATAAAATAATAATATATATTAGAATTAAAAATGCAAATTCTCTTGCATTAGCGAATAATATTGACCTATCCCTTTATGAAATTTATACACTCATAATTATAAATATTTCTCATATATATATGATTAAATCTCTATATTTTCTTTGTTAATTCATAAATAGCAAAAGATCCTTTGTATAAAAATTTACTAAAATACAATATATGTTTATTCTGAGTTTTAAAATGTATGAAATTCAAAGTTCAAAAATTAATAGGAGTGTATTATTAAAAAATGGTTGTGATTTTAAAGTATTCTGTTACTTAATTGTTAAACAGAAATCTTTTTCATTTGAATTAAGCATATGTTATCGTAAGAATAATTTTTGAATGGAATATTTTTATTTTTTGGGCTTCTTATAAAAATATGGTACTACTTTAAATATAAGCTTATAAGTTTTATATAATTCAATAAACTTTAAATAATATTGTAAGAAGATATATATTTCTAAAAGAAGTTTATATATTTTGAAAAGAACAACATATATAAAATTTTATTAGTAAAAAAAGGATATATGATAATATTTTGATTAGGTTGAGGTTAAGAAGAATTATATGAAAGATCATAAATGATTTTAATTATGAATATTACTGTTATTACCCATAAAAAAGCTATTATTATATTTATTAATTAATCTTTACCATTAATAATTAAAGAAAATAAAATTGGATTCCATCTCTGCTATCACAAAACACATAGTAATCAGACCTTGAATAAAGGTTATCAGATAAAACCTATTTAACTAAACTATGTACCTCTTGACAGGTATCCCCAGTGATCTGATAATTGCCTTATAGAAATTAAAAAACTCAGTTTTAAATGAGATATATCTAAGCTTTTTACCATTTCCAAGAAAAATTAATCTTAAGATCATACTTTTGTGAAAGTGATTTAATATTTTAATTAAATAAAGATTTTTTTACTTACTAATTTTATTATTCTTAAATATTAATGCTTCTTTTTCATGAAAAATTAAGAGAATTTTTCTAAAATTAAATAAAACATAAGCTTACTTTAAATATTCAAATATTTTAATTATATTTCATTTTAAACTAATTTCTAAAGTTAATAGATAATAATTAATATTTTTAAATAAAAATACAGAAGATATTAAATAATGAATACAATATTTTGAGATCTTTTTAAAATATTAAATTATATTATCTTAATTTATAATCAGCTAATATTTTTAAAATTTCATTAAATTCTTCATCATCTTTTTTAACATTAATTTCATCAAACAATGTTATTCTATCATTATAAATATCTAATGCTTTATTTAAAGAAGCAACAGAATTAATGAATCTTGAAGTAAAAATACTCTTATCGGTAGGTGCTTTATAAACGATACCATTCATAATGTAATACAAATCTAGTAAAATAGTTTTTTCATTGTCTTTTCTGTAGGACTTCTGTATAATAAAAATATTGGAGATATTTTCTCTGAATGAGTATTCCACACCAACCATTTCTTTAAGCCTTTCATTTATGTTAATTTTCATATTCGCATTGTATTGCATTTGCATACGCAATATTTCATTATTACATTGTTTATCATAAAAAGGTGAATTCCTAAAATATTCTAGTGCTGTTTCTTCTGTGGGATAAAAAGAAGGATCGTAGAAGCAAATATCATCTTCAGGACTCATTTATTGGTTTAGTAAATATTTTAATAAATATTTAATTAAAAATAATTAAATTATTATAAGAAGAAAACAACCTCATATATAATTTAAAAGTAAAAATATTTTCATAAAAATATATTTTTTAAGGTACAAATATAATTTATTTATATCTTTCCACAAATTAAAGATTTATGGGATATAAAAAAAATAGTATTAAAAAAATTTTAATAGAAGACACATATAACAAGTTTATTAAAATTGATTTCTATGCATTCTATTTATTTATGAGAATTTAAACAATGTATTAGCCGTAAAAGAATCGTTTCCTTGGTAATTTCCTTTTTCATTTTTATTATCGTAATAAAAGTCAGGATGAGATAAATCACCATTAAAATGAGATGGTTCACTGTAGGTTGGCTTGATATTAGAATAATCACTATTATTTTGGATTCTATTAAGAATTGACTCTACAGATTCATTGGTTTGAACCGGATTGATCAAAATATTTCTATCTATGTGTGTATATCTTCTACTCTTTTTAGACTTGTGTCTAAAATTATTTTCATATGTTTGGTTATCTAATCCCCAATATGATCCTTTACCTGGATCATTTGGGTTTCGTGGTATTTTATAAAAACAACTATTTAATGATAGATTATGTCTAATAGAATTTTGCCAATTACCTCTCTGTTCTCTAAAATAAGGATATTCTTCCATTATATAGGTATATATTTCTTTTAATGTAAGCTTTTTCTCTTTAGAATTAGTAATTGCTTGTGCTATAAGTGTAGAGTATGATATGTTTGGCTTATTAAGCATATGAGAATGGTGATTTCTATATTTATTTTCAGTCTTCCATACTAAATTGGCCTCTATATTCCTTGCGATGTGATTATTAATTTCTAATTCCTCACTATTTTCACTATAATCATGTCCACTATTTCTAGAAATACCCTTGTCTTTTCGGAGATAAGACTGAGTCATGAATAAACAAAAACAATTATTTTATTTTATTAGTTTTGTTTTGAATTGTTTATTAAATGTTTCACGTGATTTATTATGACGTAATTTTGATTAAAATTTATTATAAATTTATAATATTTTTAATTTTAAATCAAATATTACTTAGCTTCTAGATTTTAAAAATCATTGATAATACAAGAAAATTTTGTATATGTGATAATATTCAAAATTGTCACTTTACATATCTCCTGTAAAATTTATTTATTTTTAATATAAAAAATTATATATATTTTTTTAATTTTTATTTAAAGAACAGAATTTTCAAAGAAAAGATTATATTTGAATTTTTAGTAATTGTTCAAATATTTCAAAATTTATTTAATATATATTCAGGTTTATGTATCTTTAAAATATTACTTCTCTTGATATTCAAAAATATATTATTTATATATTTTCTAGAAGAAAATGCTATTCTGGTAAAATTAAATCGTAAATTTTTGTATTATCGTGTATTTGAGGCTTTTTGCTGTTCTTTAAAAAATAATAATTATTTGAACAATCATAAAACACAAGTAAGCTATTTGATAGATCAAACACATAGATGCAATAGTTTCCCAATACCACCAAATACTTGCCAAAAATTTTAAAATCATGGGCGCTTTCATCCCAAGCATAGAAAAGCGACGAATTAAATATTTTAAATTCCGAACTTACCACATATCCAAAATTTTTATAACAAAGAATAAAATTACCATCTCCTATGTGTAAAATTTTTTTGCCTTCTGGTTTTTCTATCATGGAAAAATAGCATATTTTTATAATCTCGTCATTCACGGAAATTTCTTTAATAATTGTGCTGTTTATGTTTACACACGTAAAAATTTCGGATACTACTATTAAATTGGATCCTTCTAGAGCTTCTAAAAAAACTACTTGGGAAGGAACGTAGAATTCTCCTCGCAAGATCATTCTGATTGTATTGTCAAATTCTGTAATTTCATAATAAAATATACGACTTTCGGCATTTTTTAATTCCACCATAAAAATATATGGCATATCATAAAGATATATGTAAAAAAACTTGCTTATATTTTTCCTAACGAAATAAATGTCCAAAGAGCTTGAATTTGAATTTAAAGGGGAGACCACACATGAATTATCAACCAATAAAATTAATACATTAGGCTCTAATGCATATATCATGTCTTTTGGTATGATTGACGATATGTTTTTGTATTCATTATTTGTCATCATAAATGTTCCACTTTGATTTGCAATTATTTTAAGAGAACCATCAATTTGTAAATTTGGTAATTTTTCAAACGAAATTACATGTTCTATAATTTGTGCTTTTGAAAAAAAATTTCTAAAAATACTTGTGTATTTATACATATCTTCTCCATTAATACTTTGATCTGGTAATTGCAAAGAATCTAGGTTGTTTTTTTTGTTACAAAATTGGGCAATATTTTTAAAAAAGTTTTTTTCAGGGGGCAGAGCTAAGGTATAATTAATACTTTTCGTTGATGTCATCTTTTCATAAATATATGGAGTACAAATTAACTTAATATCTTTTAAAGGCAATTTAGATTCCTCTAATATTTTTATCCTTTTATCAAAAAACTTTAATGTACTTCTAACAGAAATATCAAAGGAATTTAACCAATTTATCATGTCTCTTTGATGCTTAAAGTAAATGAGAATTTTTTCTTCTTCATTAAAATCATGAAGTTCAATCGAATATCTATTTAATTCATTTTCTTCTCCTAAAACTTTGTAAAGATACTTAAACTGCTCAATATAATATTTTAAGTAAATCATCTCATTTTCATCTTGCATTACAACAACGTCGCAAAACAAAATGTAATTGTCCAAGACAATAACCCTATAATTATTAATCAAGCTATTTATCTTTACAAACAAATCCCTTTCATCAAATATTTTACGTTTTCTGCTCCAAAGAAATAAATTTGGCACGGATTTACTCATTAGTCTATTTCTTAAAATTTCTCTAAACTGATATAGTCGGAAATCATTTTTTGCCTCACCCAAAATTATTTCACTTTGTGAGTTAAAATTTTTAATATCATTTAATATTTTAATAAAATTATCTTTGATTTCTAAAACATTGATTCTTTTAACTAAACCTTCCAATAAAAGAGGATATCTAACAAGTTTAAATGCTGGTTTATAGATAAAATGCTTGTATCCTAACTTATCTATTCCGTTTTTTTGTAAAAATCTTGATACAAAGATATTAAATTCTTTGTCGTTTTTGTATCTATAGTCAAAAAAAAAGTCTATTCTTGGGAGGTTCATCAAATATTCATTGTACACATTTATTTGCTTAACAAACTCTATAAATACATTATAAACATTAATAAGCAAATCGTTGATATTTTTTTCATTTATTTTAGATTTATCTTCAGGGAAAATTCTGTTAAAGTCTTCGAGAAGACAAGTATGCACTTTCAAAATTTTTGACATTTCACAAAAAAATAGATTATTCAAATAAGTGGCTTTGATATTGTCAAAAATGGGAGTAAACTTTATTGCTCTTTTCAAAGAAACACACCAAATATTTAGTTCAAATACATAGTTTTTTTCCGACTCATATAGTTCAAAAAGTGCTTCGATTTCTTTGTTTGCCATAATTCTTGCCAATTACCTAACAAATAATAAAAATGACATAATACTTGCTAACTTTATGTGTTTATATATCTTATGTAGTGAATAAATTATTACATCAGATTATTTAAATACTGTATAAGATTCAAAATAAATTTATTCAGATTAGAACAATTAATATCTCATAAACTATTCTTAATTTTTATTAGCGAAATTAAATTTAAATATTAAAAATTTTATGATCTTCACTAAAATATAGTTTTAATATGTGATAAAAATATGTGAAACTATATAAATATACACTGTTAATAAAATTAATTTATAAATATAGGTTATTGTATAATGTAAAAGTGTATTATCGTATATATTATTTGGAAAATTATCATTAACAACATAATATATGATTCAAGCCAAACATAACTTTACAATATTTTTTTGTTTGCTGTCGTACCATTGTGGTATGACATTATTCCATATGAAGAAATTACTTGCTAACGATTTTTTTTAAATGTTTAGAGAGTGTAACTCGTGCGTATAATTACTTGGTGCGTGTATCCATGGGTTAAAGAGTAAAACTTCGTTACATATTATATTTTTTCTAGAAAAGTTTGAATTCGAAATATCTAAATTAAATACAATATATACTTATGTAGGATTTTCTAAATGATTCAACTCAATAATTATATTATGACTTCTTGAATTTAAAATCTATGTTAAATAGAACGTTAAAAATAAGCATATTTCTCGAATCTAATTTCCTCATATAAGTGCATCAGAAAAATAGTTATTATGAAGGACATATTTATACTATGCATAATGAAGCATTGGAGAAGCAATAAAGAATATCTCTTATCTTATTAATTTAAAAAAATATTTTAAACTTAGAATTATCATCAATTCGAGGCCAATGAGAAAATAGAATAAGATATCATTCAAATATGACTGGCAAACAAATGAAAAAACTTCAAGTCTAAAAAAAGTTTACATCATGTGGATTTAACAAATAATTTTTTATTTACTGTCAACTTAATTAGAATTAAGTTCAAGTTTTAATTCATTGATTATCTTTTGTTGTTCTAGACACGTGTTTTGGAAAATTTTAGGAAATTTAAATAAATATATTCATTAAAATCGTTTAGAGGGTTAATCTTATAGAGAATAACTATCTATAAGCATATAAATTTTACATATTGAATTAAATCAATCAAGACGGCAAAATATTGACGATTATGAAGTTTAAAGAATTTATTTACACATGTATTGGAGGAAAACTAAATTTTAATGCCCATTTAAAATGTTTATAAAAATTCTAAAATAAATAATCTGACATAATCATTGAATTATTTAATTGCCATGTAATTAAACAATAGTTTTTTTGATATTTAAATGTGAATTCCATGTTAAACAGAATATTTTTTGGTTAATTTTTGAAAATGCCGATTTTACTGTCAATGGTATCGAGAGAATAATGATGTTTTTATTTGTGATAAATTAAAATAGCTCACTAGAAATTTAATAAAAATTTTTATTGCAATGGGAAAATAAAAAAATTTATATTAAATTTTTAAAAAACCATTTTAGAGCCCACAAAATAATTCTTTTATAGTAGTCAGAAGATGAGTCTTAAAAATGTTAAAAAAAAGGACTTGTATATTCTATTTTGTGACAAATAGTGAATTTTTTTAGAATCTATTTAACATAGTGACTAATATATTTGCATAAATGTTCTCTTTAGAATATGTAAAAAGAGCAACTCTTCAAAAAATTACCACATTAAGTAATAATTTACCATTTTTTTAGCAACTTGACCAAAAAATTTATAAATTTAATGATTAAAGGCATAAGTTCATATAAATATCTGGACAAACTTAATATTGCGTTTAAAATTAGGTATTTAATTTCCCTTTCCATTCTTAAAATGGCTATCCTAATCTGATTCCAATATCTCATTTATTTTTGTAAATATAAAAATATATAATTTTCCATATTTTACCCTTAAATATATTCGCATTGCAATTATATTCTCACTTTTAAGGTATTCTGTTACATTTAAAAAATTTTTATTTCTTTTTAATTTATTCCTCCTAGAGTTTATATTCTTCTTTGATTTTTTTTCTATCCTTGTTCTAATAAATTTTCTATAAACCTATTTTTTTGTGTGACTTTTGGCAGTACTTTTGTAAATAAAATATATAAAAAATATAATTAAATAAGTAAATAAAATAAATTATATTCCTTATATGGTCAAATCGGCAAAGTATTTAAATAGTTGTGATTTCTACACTAAATTCTTTATTTTAAGTGTGGCTCATTGATATTTTTTATTTTAAAAAATAAATATATTTAATAAATAAATAAACAAAGTATTTTTTCATTTCCTTGTATAAAAAATGTTTATCAAATATATTTATTTTTTAAAATATTCAATATTTATTTATTAATTTATTTTAGTCCATGTCTTATACAGAAGCATTAAATGTATTTTCTCCTGATGGAAGACTTATTCAAGTAGAATATGCTCACCATGCTAGTGAACAGGGCTCTCTAATTACAGCCAATGTAACCACTGGAGCAGTTATCATCTGCATAGAGAAAAAGACTGCCATAAAAAACCTTATTTCAAAGTCAAAATTATTAAAAGTAGCTGAGAATATCTACTTCTCATACTCAGGATTAGCATCAGATGCACAAACAATCTTTACAAGGTTATCATTATTCTATCATAATTATAAGATTGAAACTGATACATACCCAGATATATCCTTATTGGCTATGGAATTGGGTGTAATTAAATTTAAATATACTATTGAAGGAGGTAAAAGACCTTTTGGAGTGAGAAGTATTTTAGTAGGATTCGATGATAAACCTAGGGTATTTATAATTGAGCCTGATGGTAATTATGGAGAATATAATAATGCAACATTAGGATATAAGAATGATAAGGTGGAATTTAATAAAGTAGAAGTACAAAATAAGCATGTTACTCTTCATAAAAAGGATGAGACGATTTCTTCTGATTTAACTAATGTCGTTTATAATGATTTATTTATGACAGTTAAATCAATGTCTGATGCTATTAAAATTGATCACAAGAGGATTGAATGTTTTATTGTAACAAAAGAAAATTGTTATTTAGTAAGTGAAGATACCATCAAAGATATTATAAATGAATAAAAATAAGAAAATACTAAAAAATTATTATATTTTTATACTTAATCTTTATTTTCTAACTAAAATATTTTTAAATAAATAATCATTATAAATTTAAAGAAGATTTAGCAATATTTGTGGTAAAAAAATATTTATTAAAGAACAAATGCAACTTTGTTCTATAAAAATAATATAAAAAGAATATTAATAAAATCTATTAAAATTTTAAAACTAAATTACCGAAGTGATCATTTTTCCTGCGCAGAAATCTTAAACGCGTAATATATGTTCAACATTTGTAAAAGGGCTAATTATAAATTTTTAAAATTAATTCATATAAAATTTAATAAATTTGTAAGCTAATCATCATTTAAAACTATTTAAAAAATATTTTACATAGATTTTATTTCTTTCTCGTATATCAAATAGACAAAGTGTTCGAATAAGTTTTTTTAACTCAAAAATTAACAGTTTTTGGGCAATTAAATTATCCCAAAGTTATTACCATTCTCTAAAGCAGAAATGATATAAATAAAAAACTAACAAAAATGATCACTGTAATGATAAGAATTACAATTTAAATGTAATTATCATATTTTATATTCATAGTTTTATATAAAATATTTCTAATTATAAAACAAATAAATTAATACATTTTAAGAGAAATAGCATTTGCTACGATCAAATTAATTGAGATTTAAAAAAAGTGTTAAACAACAAAAAATACTTAAACAAATTTTCATTTATTTAACCTTTTTCTTTACATTTTAAATTTTATTTAATGTAATTTTTGCATCTTTACAACCCATTAATATATAAATTTGGGGTAGTGAATGAAGTTTATAAAAACTAACCAAATTAAATCCTTTTTTATCTGGTTTTATGACAATAATTATATAAATAGGAGTAAAATTAGTTTAAACAATAGAAAATTAATTATGATAATTCACAAAGAAGTCCAAATAAAAACAAAATATGAAAAAATCTTTACTTATGGTTTTAATTTTTTATATCCCAGTGATACAATTTTTAAATCTTCTCAAATTCTAATAATCACATTGTAAATAAACCTCTTAAATTCTAATCTCATAAATTATTTTTAGTAAATTCTCCATTTAAATTAAATTATATATAAGTATTAATCTATAGATTTTTAATAAGGTTCAAAAAAACTACACCAATTTTAATAATTGAATATATTATTAACTACAAACAAATGGAAGTTATAAAATAACTTTAGTATTACATCCGACATCAAAAAACTTTATCAAAGAATAATATAATTTAGAATAATACTTTTTTTATGTTCGATGTTTAATTTTTAGGCAAACAAATGACTTGAATCAATAAACAAAAAAATATATTAAATTTATATTTAAACTTTCTTATGGTGTTGTGAAATTCTTTAAAGCATTTGACGTACATCGATAAACAAGCAAACGATTTTAAAATGTTATATTGTTTTTATAAAATTATAAATATTCTCTTTTCATAATATGATACATTATAATATTAAAATTATTATAAATGAATTGATTTTCTCCTTAACATCTTTTGTTCAATATTGTTCTAGAGCTATTATGAATGAAAACATAAAATTAACTATGATAAATATCATAAACTAAGTAGTTATTGAGAATTCTCTTCTTTCTTTTCAAAATATTAATCCATTCCAATAAATATCTATTAATATAGCACTTTCCGCACGATCATGAGAGGCAAAAAAATATTTATATTAAGATAGAGAAACTTATACTTATTAAAATTGTTATCATAAAATATATTTAGATTTCCATTTTATTTTAGATTTTTTATTCCGATTCTGGTAGCAATATTTAAGTCTTTAGGTTAGGTGTGACTTAAAAATCAAGAATCAGAATACAACATAGATAATTAACTTTTGGTCAAAGGCTTAGCTTATGTTTGAAGAGAGAGCTGGATTTAGGAAATATATAAATGAAAATATATTACAGCTTTACAGGAGCACATTTCTTTTATAGCAATATTCTAGTTAATGGAATGAATAAGTAAAACCATAAATATAAAAGTAGAAATCTACACATTAAAACCAAACATAGATAAATGATTATTTTATAAAATATTTTTAGTATTTTATCAAAAAAATTTTATAAAATGCATCAAAAACTGAATACAGAGATATTAGATTTCTACTTAACCAGATATTAGCTCTTTTATAAATGCTTTAATGCTGAATTTTCAGTGGTTGCCTGAAAGCTATTTAAAATTTATATAGTATGACGGACACCTAGGTAAGATTGTGTGCTTTTAATAAAAGTTTTATTTAAAGTAAATGATTTTATTTTACTTTTATTTATACTATCATGCATGATTAACTGGGGCTGTAACAGATATCTGTTTGAATACTTTTGAATTGTTCTTAGAATATATAATTAAATAGTACTTTGAATAGCCCAAGAAAATAAATGCTAAATTGTTTTATTTTTTAATAAAGATTATTCTAAAGATTGCTGCTTCTATAATTGATAAATCCTATGATTTTAAAGATTGTTGAAACACAAAATTTATATCTTAGAAAAGGAAATAAAATTAAATAATGCTAGAATTTCTATTAGTTTTTTCCATGTAAACTTGAGCCGGTTTATTCCATAAAGGATGCAAGTAATCAAATAAAGATCCTTTAAAACAAGATTATCATTTTTAAATTTGTTATAATTAAAATTTTGGTGGAAGTTATTAAAATAAACAGTTGTAGCATCATTCATAAATTTAGTTTTTTTCTAATGAAGATTAAATGTTATTCTAATTTAATTATTGTGTTCCTTTGTTAAAAAATATTTATTTCTTATCAAGACAATGATTATTGAGATAAATTAATTAATTGTATTCGGATATTAAATAGAATAAAATATTTTTAAAATGATTATTTGATAACAACACATAAACAAGATGATTTTTAATTAAATTATTATTTAATCAATAATTTTTTTAAGAATATTAATTAAATGATAATATTAATTTAAATAATAATTAAATGAGCATTTATGATTGGTTTAATCAATTGTAAGATTTTATTAAATTATTATCATATTCTTTTAATAAAATATTTAAGTCTTTGAGATAAACTTTTAGTTATTAAGATAACTCAGCATAAGTTTTTCAATTTTGTTTAATTTATAATTTTTGTTAAATTTAATCAATTGTAAGATTTTATTAAATTATTATCATATTCTTATAATATAAATATTTAAGTTTTATGAGATAAACCTTTAGTTATTAAAATAACTCAGCATAAGTTTTATAATTTTGTTTAATTTATAATTTTTTTTATATTTATTAAAATTTTGGATTTAATTTATAATTATTTATTTTCAAATTTTTTTTGCCCTTAAGAAATGTCAGACGAAATACAAGCATTAGTTATTGATAATGGTTCAGGAATGTGTAAGGCTGGATTTGCTGGAGATGATGCCCCAAGAGCAGTGTTCCCAAGCATAATGGGTAAACCCAAGCACAGAGGCGTTATGGTAGGAACTGGTCAGAAAGAACGCTATGTTGGTGATGAAGCACAAACAAGAAGAGGAATACTTACTTTAGATTATCCAATTGAGCACGGAATAGTCAACGATTGGGATGGAATGGAAAAAATATGGCACCATACTTTTTATAATGAGTTGAGAGTTGCTCCAGAGGAACATCCTGTCTTAATGACTGAAGCACCACTTAATCCAAAAGCAAACAGAGAAAAAATGACACAAATTTCATTTGAGACATTCAATGTTCCTTGTTTTTATGTTTCTATTCAAGCAGTTCTCTCACTCTATGCAAGCGGAAGAACAACAGGTATTGTTCTTGATTCAGGAGACGGTGTAACCCACACAGTGCCAATATACGAAGGTTATTCATTGCCACATGCAATCCAAAGGCTTGATTTAGCAGGAAGAGATATTACTAATTATTTGGGTAGATTACTTATGACATCAGGAATAGCTCTTACTACATCAGCAGAAAGAGAAATTATCAGAGATATTAAAGAGAAACTTTCTTTTGTATCTTTGGAATATGATATTGATTCAAAAAATACCTCTTTTGAGAAGAAGGAATATGAATTACCTGATGGTGTAAAAATATTTATTGGATCTGATAGATTCAAGGCTCCAGAGTTGCTTTTTAAGCCCAGTTTAGGAGGAATTGAATCACAAGGTATCCATGAAACATGCTTAGCTTCTATTCTTAAGTGTGATGTTGATATAAGAAGAGATTTGTATGGAAACGTAGTTTTATCAGGAGGATCAACTTGTTTCCCCAATTTGAGTGAAAGAATTTCTAATGAATTAAGTGCATTGGCTCCTCCCTCTATGAAAGTTAAGGTAGTAGCACCCCCTGAAAGAAAGTATTCAGTTTGGATAGGAGGATCCATTTTAGCATCACTTTCTACATTCCAGGGTATGTGGATTACAAAGGCAGAGTATGAAGAAGATGGACCAAGCTGTGTTCACAGAAAATGTTTCTGATTAAAGAAAGGTAGTAAAAGTATTCTTAATTAATTTAATTACTTATAAATTATTTTAAATTTTATTTATTTATGTAATGTTTTTATAAAAGATATTTTTTAATAAGTATAAATAATTAATATATTTATATTTTTTAATAAGTAATATTCTTATTCTATGTATATTTATTTATTCTATGTATATTTATTTATTCTATGTATATTTATATTTCATAAGAAATAGTATTAACTTAATAAATGTTATTTAATCAAATTTAACATGTTATAAGAAAAATTCTATAAAGAAAGAATCAAGATTTAATTAAAAGATATATGTTATCTAATTTCCATTTCTTTTAAAATATTCCTGTATTCAATAAGCATTAACTAATTTTATGGGAAATATATTTTTATTTATTTAAAGTTTCCTTTATGTAAAAGAACACTGGACACGTAAATATATTGTATTTTCATAATAACATTTATCTATTAGCTTACTTAATTTAAACCGGGCAATTAATATTATTAAATCAACTTATTGTTTTAAAATTTAATCTTATCTCAATTTATGATTAAAATTCAATCTCATAACAATTTACATACCATTTAAGAATAGATTGTAATATATTATGAAATATAATATCAGATTTATTTTTGATATATGGTTAATAACTGCTTAGGAAGTAATAAAAAATATAAAAGATCTTATAAATAAAGATTAACAGGATTTATTAGATATAAATTAATTTTATTTTGTGTTTGTCTTTTAGACTAAATGCATCTTAAATTCAGCCTAACATCCTCTTATGATGTCAATATGAACTTATTTTAATTCTATCTTCAAAAATTCTGAATAATTAGCGATTAAATGAATATTTTAAAGATTCTTACCATTAACATTTATTACACTTGGCCAAATAATAAATACTATTTTATATCTTTTTGTTAAAGTGTTTTTCACGCTATTATTAAGTGATAATGATTAAGTTTATATACCGATGTTCCTTCCGACATGCCAAAAACATAACATCAGCAAATCAATGGTCATTATTCTATTTTCTGTTTACAAATATTGAATAACCAACTTTTAAGATGGTATTATTACTACCTATTCTAATTCAACATCATAATTAGCAGAATTAACATCAAGAAGATGCTTTTAATATTCAATAAATAATTTTTCTGTTGATTAATTTTAAACAAAATCTATGTTAAATTGAATATTTCATTCATTTATGGTTTAAAATTTGTAGTATGTTAGTTGTAATTTAAAAATTTTTTAGATATTTAAATCAATTTGCTGTGGTTTAAAGATTTATTTTTATTTAAATTAGAATACATAATGAATCAGGGCATTTATTTGTTATTTCTTTTTAAATTTAATATTTGAATCTCTTTATCTTTTAAACTACCAATTGAAACCACCATACTATTACAAATTAATTTATGTTGTTAGGAAAATTTATACTCAAAGTAATATTTAATGCATCTTTAGTTGATTTATGATATTTTTAATTTCTAAACCCTTTAAATCCCATTTTAAAACAAAATTTTTGATTTTTTAATCAAAATATGCAATTAAGTTATGTTTCTCTGTAAGTTAACCTAGAAATTATTTAAATTTATCCACATCTGATTTATAAATTTAAAATTCTATTCCTTTTCAATAAATTAATTATCTTATCCCATAAAGGATGCCAATTATATTTTAATACTTATCAAAATAGAAACCTTGCAATTTCTGATTTTTTTGTCTTCTTTTTTAGATCCCCTTTCTTAAGATTTAGGAAGTTCAAAGAATGCTATTTTTAGAAAAAAGTATTTGAATTACCTTGAATTTTGATCTTGGGCTTCTGTTTTTAACTCATTTGTATAAATTTTAAAAACAGATTTAAAATTTGCAACTGTATTTTGAAAGGTTTTGTTATAGAATTTCTTCATCCAATAATTTTTTTTCAAAATTTCCCCAATCTTCATAATTACGAGATTTTCAATAAGCATTTCTTTCTATTTAATAAAATAAAGCCTTGTGATGATATATAAGCGCATGAAATGACTTTGATTTTTTTTATTTTTATTACAGGAAGATTTTTATGATAGTTATAAGTTTTTTTTTCTTTATCTATTCTTTTTAAAATGTAACAATTAAATCCAATATAAA
>KK365186.1:33534-45936 GCA_000385875.2 Anncaliia algerae PRA339
TTGTATCCATCAATGCAAGTATTGTTAAATAACATTTACTTAGCTCCACCTAAAAAGATTCTTCATTACTCACACAATTCAGAAGATTTCATAGCTGTATTAACAGAAAGTACCTTTTCAGTTTATAGATCAAAATCATTTAATATTTTATATAATTGTAAATTAGAAGAATACTCTTCATTTGAATACTACAATGGCACATTTATTTTAGTTAAATATAGCAGTTTATTGGTAATAAAGGATTGGACCATTAAAGAAGAGTATTTCATTGATGATGATTTCCAGTTGACTCATGAAAGTAAACTTAACAAGAATATTTTTATTAATAATTTTTTATCTTACAAAGAAACATTGATTTTACAAATAAATCAGATATTACTATTTATTGGTGATTATGAGGTTAAGTACATTTATAATACAAATGATAGAATAATTAACATAAGAATTAAACAAGAGAATCTTTTTATTCTGTTTAATGATTATTTCTTAATTTACAATATTTTAAAGAAAGAGGAAAGTAGGCATAAACTTAAGGAAAATATACAAAGTTCATGTTTATTGGATAATTTTAATAATTTATTTTTAACTAATATAAAAGATACTGTGTTTATACTTAATGATGCTTTAGTATTATTCAATTATAAGAATAATTTTCATTGGGTGTTTAATATTAAAGAAATATTACATATTTATGCCAATTCATTTCTTTATATTTCTGATAAATCATTTACCTATGTATTTGATTTAGACACATTAGAAATGATTGGTCAGTTGGAAGGTAGAATATTAAATAATCATATTTTGTTTGACAAAGAGATTCATTTAATTAAACATAAATTTTATGATACTAATATTATCATAGAAGATACTCTATTATTTTATGCAAATAATGAATTAATATACAAAAGTAAACTCAGGAGTCACAAGAGAATCATAGCAGTACAAACAAATAGCATTTATTTTTTATATGATAAATACTTTTTTATCAATGATTATTCCTTATTGAGTGTAAATTTAAGTAATATTAATTCAATTTATCAGTACAAGAAAACAGAAGAAATTTTTAAAATGAATGGTAGATTTTCTATTAAAGAAGGAAAAATGTCACTCTTACATAATCATAATAGTATATATTCATTTAGTAATATCAACAATAACATTAAATTGATTGATACTAATGGTAATTTTGATTACACTAATTTATCCTACGAATATCCTTTTATTGCTTATGGAAGAAATGAAATATTTGTTAAAAATATTTATAACCCTCATACACTTGTATTGAATGTTAAACATGATTGGTTTAATAATGCATTAATCAATGATATATTTATAAATAGAAAGATAATTTATGCATTGATTAGGAATAAAATCTTAACAATTAATTTAGAAAATAAATCAGAAGAAACAATAGATTTGAAGCACTTTGGAAAAGATTTTAGTAATTTAACAGTAAAAGAAAATATTATTTTATTAAGAAACAGTAAGCATATTTTATTATTGGAAAGGAATAAACATACAATTATAAGAGAATATAACTTGTTAAATTACAAAGTAGAATTATCAGGGTGTTTAAATTATTTAGTAGTTTTAGGTGATAAACTAACAATTATTAATTTAAAGAATAATGATATAATAAGTAAAGAGATATCAGCTAATGATTTTGTTATTACAAATAATAAAGTAATCTTAGGATGTAATGATGGAATTAAGAAGTATACTATTTTAAATAATGAAGTTATTAAAAAAGCAAAGAATGATGGATATTTTTATAGCATTGTTAATAAAGAAGAGAGAAATGATTTTATTGATTTATGGGAGGATAAGGAAGAATTACTTATTGAAGTCATTGGTTTAATTAATTAAATATTTATTTAACAAATATTTTAAATAGTAAATAGCTTATTTTAAAAGAAAATGTAAATTAATTTTTAAGTAAACTTAATTTAAAAAGTTAAATTAAAATAGAAGTACCTAAAAAATATTAAGGAAATACCTTCGAAATACCATTAATTTTTTTAAGATTAAGTTAAAATTATTCAAAAAATATTAGATAGTATTTTATTAACCTCTTATATATTGCTAAAGTAAGGCAAAGAATTAGTATCATAAAGTTGTTTATAAAAGAGTTTTTATCTTTTCTCTTTGCTCTCCTCATAAATTTATTAATATTTATTATAACAATTAACTAATAAAAATCATCCTAGACCCTATATCTTATGATAATTGTATATATTTTCTAAAGAAAATTTCAATATTCAGAATTTAAATTTATTAAATATTAAAGACTTTAAAAATAAAGGTTATTGTTAGATTAAAATTATTTAAAATATTTGAAATTATGATATTTATTTTTAATTAAAATATTCTAAATATTTTATAAGTTAATTTTAATCTACATTTGTTGAGTTTTATTTTGTATTTTTACAAAATATCGGTGGATATCATATGAAAATAAATTAATGTTTTATATATGTTAAAAAGTTTATGTAGATATATATTAATTAGTAATCTTTTTAGGTATTTTTATGGCATTTGGTTGTATAAACTAAGTAATAAATACACTTTAAAGAACAGAATAAAATAAAAATATATAAATATCACTTAAATAATAAATTAACTCAGTGAAAAATAAATTAATTTAATAATTTATAAAAAAAAGTTTGATTTACCACAATTAGTACAAAAAATATTTAATATCAATAGAAAACCATTCAAATCGAGAGGAAAACTCAATGAACATGAAACATAACCATAAAAAGAGCCTATTTATTATCTTCTAAAAATAATGTTTCCGTATACGTTAGACATTTGCTCAGAGAGAATATCCAAATAGATATGACAATAAGAAAAAATGATATGAAAATGCTGTTTGTTAATATATTTAAACACAAATGGATTAAAAATATAAATCTAATATGTTTTGATTCCATATAAATCTAATATATTTTAATTCTATTATTGCTTCAATGAGTATTAAAAATATTTAGGAATAAAGAACAAATATATTCCTATGTATTAAGAAAATTGTGTAATTTGAAAAAAGGTAAATCAAAAGAAGAAATCTGGGTTTCAATGAAAGAAAAAAACATAATTCTTAAAATAAATATTTTAATGTAGAAGTAATTTAACAAATGTATTAAAGATTAAAAATATCTTTGTTTCTTTTTTATTTCTCCATATTTGCAATAATACAAGATTAAAATTTTAGTTAGATATTTATTCATATAGGCTAATCAAAGATGTTGATTACATATAATATTTCAATTTTATAAAAATATCTGATCATGTAATATTAATAATATGATAATTATCACAAAGGTTGTCTTCTGATGTTAAATGTAATAATATATATTACAATTTCTTCTTTACGAAGTTTAACTTCAAAACTTTTTAATGTCATCAAAATTAATTTTTTCAAGCAGCCTAACAAATTGTATTAAAATTATAACTTTTAAAAGTATACACCTAATATATTTATTACATTTCGATATTATAGAAAGCATAAACACAGTACTCATATGTAATTGTGGTTATCCGCATTTCAGGGAGGATTCAAATCTTAGATTACCTAATTAAAGTTAATTTTTTAAAGAATCTTAGGATTTTAAAATGTAATATTAAATCCCAATTAATAATGATTTCAACAAAAAATTACAAAAGAAAAAATTTTAGAGCATTTATTTAAGATATGTTTTACATCACACTTTCCTGTGAAATCAAGACAATAATCATCTCATATTTCACATTACTATGTGCATAATAATCATAATTTTTAATCTAAAGAAGCTAATAATGAGAATCTTCCTTCCTATTTTAATATTATGCATAGTATATATCTTTAAAAAATTGTTCAAATGTATTGGATTCACGACAAAATTAACAGAGAAGTGAATTGTTTATGGAGATTTTCTGTTAAAACAAAAAAGAGTTTTATATATATTTAAGGGATTCATTTAAAAGAAAAAAAGATTTAATAGTGGCTAAAAATTAATACAAGAGCAATGAAGTAGGTCTTAAAAAAATTGAATATGATGAGGCTAAAAAACTAGAATATTTAACAAACAACATGACAAAATTTGTAAATTTTTCTTAATAATAAACTAATTTTATGAAGAGATTCTGTAGAATGACAAAAGTAAAAAACTATGTAATATACTTGACTTAGAAACTTTACAAAGAAAAATAGAAAATTTAAAGTAAGAATTATTTATTATAAATATGCAAATATAAAAGTAAATCAAGAAAAAAATGGATAGCTTAACCAAATATTATTGTTATAAAATATACCTCAGATGAAGAGAATGACAGGTAATAAACATTTTTACTAAATATTTATCAGAGTATTTCTTTAAAACGGTGTCCTTCTCCAATCTAACATCAATTATACAAATTTTAAAACTTTTTTAATCCATAAAAACATTCTTTGCAGTCAAAGAAATCAAAAAATAGGAAGAGTTTTCCGTCATGTAAAATGAATTAATTATTTCTATTATTATAAAAATTAAATTAATGCTATAAGGTGTAGATACATAATACTATAGCAGTCTTTTGATTGGAGTAACCACATATACTAAGATACCAAACGTATAAATATTATTAAATATTGGCAACAGAATTAATTTTTTTTCTGCAAGAAAAAACCTATGGCGGAAACCATTTTTTTGAGAAATAGCCATTAAGAATACAATACAAGTTTGTTATCATAGATCAAATTAACATAATAAATTTTAAAAAAAGATTAATATATTTAATTATTACTATTTTTAAATCTATAGAAATTCATCTAATTCTTCATTGAAGAGAATATTCAAAACTGTATTTTCAAAAAAATCTTCCAAAAATTCATTATTTTTTTCGCAAATAATTCCAAGACCTATTAATTCATTTTTAAAGTATGAAATATTTTCATTCAAAACATCTAAAACTATAATATTTTTATAATTACTATTTTTAAGATTCTCATTAATCAATTTAATCTTTATAAAACATTTAAAATAAATAGAAACTTGCAGCTTAGTTAGACGCATATTTAAATCTTTTAATTCATTAACTATTCGTAATTTATAATATATTAATTTATCTTTTGTAAGAATTTCTTTTTGCAAAGAAAACTTATTTGCTTCAAGCATTTGTAGAATTTTAACAAATATTTGCAATTTAACTTTTTTGTATTCTAAAATTTTCTTTTCAAAAACTTCTAATGTTTTTCTGATTGAATGCATTATAATTCTAGGAATTTGATTTAAAACCAGATAAAAATTATAATCTTTAACTTGTAAAGCTTCTTTTATTTGGGCTTTTATTTCTCTAGAATCACTACCAGATATTAATTTTCTAAAAAAAGTATCTTCATGATTCTCGCCAAACATATAGTTATAAATATATTCTAATGTTTTGTATTCAAAATATACGTTGTTTTTAATGATCGGATTGTATTTTCTTTCGCGAAACATTTTCCTTTCTAAAGAATATAAGTTATGTAACTTTTTTGTCCTTCTTTTCATAAAGCCTTCTATGTTTGCTTTTATGTCATTTATGAAAAAATAAACATCGCATTTATTTAGATTTTCTGGTTGATATTTCTTTGAGATTTCAATCTTCCAAACTAAAGAATTATAATATATTTGAAATTCTAAAAATTTTTTCCTTAAGGAGATTGTTTTCAAGAAAAATTCTTTTACCTTTACATGATTTAATTTGTACAATTGTTGATCCATAATTTTTGTATTATCTGAATCATAATTTTCATTTATTAGTTTACCAGAATTTTCCTTCAATATCACAATTTCAGATTGTAAAATATCTAGACATTCAAACAACCTTTTACCCCCATCTATTTTCGAAGGCTCTAAATTATTCTGTGATACAAAAGAATTAAAATTCTTCAATTTTGTCTCAAGATTTTCTGATATATCTATGACCATTGAAATATAATATTTTAATATTGGATAAGTTTTCTTTTCAAAATCATCTTTTTGAATTCTATTTGGTGAAAAGAACTTATGAACATAATTCTTATAGAAAATATGACTATGGTTCGAATAAAATATCAACTTCTTTGCACAGCAATTTTTTAGCTCTGATTTTATTAAATTAAAATGTGTCCGCTCTGCTTCAATAGCTGTGCAAATAATTCCTTTTAATAATAATAGCAAAGCAAAAGTCGAATTCATATGAAAATTTAGCTTCTTCATTTTATAACGTTTAAAAAAACATTTTAATAAAATATATATTAATTTCCTGATTAGGAAGTATTTCCAAAAAAATAATCGTATATAAATCAATCCTGAATCAATAAATACTTACTTTTGTGGAAAACAACGATAGAAAAATCCTTAAATCATTTTTAAATGCAAGTATAAAGAAGGACTTTATTATTTTTTTAAGATTTCTGTGTCATCAAAAAATTGTTTAATATTTTTTATATTTTAAAGGAATAGGGAAATAAAAGACATAATTTAAATATATATTATACATAAACGTTTAATAATATCAATCTAAGATTAATTTTGACACCTATTAATTACTTCCTACAAGAATATAAAAGTTTTATTACAAGGAATAATTTAAATTGTATCAAACAAAAATCTCTCGTGATTTCTCCAAAGATCTTGAGGAGTGGCAAGTTATTAGCTATATATTAATATTTGGTTTATTTTAGTTTTGAATAAAAATATAGATTAATATTCTTGTAATTTTTTTTAAAAATTTAATAATATTTTTGACTTGGTATAAGAAATGAAAGATATATTTAAAATATTTAATGATGGATTGAATTTGGTTGTTTTTATTTTATAAATATATAAATTTATAAAATGATTTTTTTATTAAAAAATAAGAATAAAATATGACAAAGATCTTAACAATTTTCTAAAAGTCCCAATCATTTTATATATTAAATAAATTAATTTAAAATTTTTGTGACCCACAAAGATAAATAAATTATGAAGATTTTAATTAGATATCCCCATTCATTTAACTTAAAATTTAATACAATTTAGACTTCCGGTTCCTCCAAACCAAGAAAATAAATACATACAAACTATAATACAGAAATAAACAAAAAAATTTTTTTAAATATATTCTATGAATTTTTTGGATTTTTGAGGTTCCTTCGGATGTTTCTAATGTGATAAATTTTACTCTGAAGTCTCTACACCAATTTTAGGTACAAAAAAATTTTAATTTTTCTTAATAAATTAACTTTAGCTAATATTTATTTACTTGTTACTCTTTGTGTTGGTTAATAAAATATAAAAATTTTCTTCATATTACAATTATACAAAACAAAATGATTTAATCCTATTTAAAACAATTATTTTTCAATGCAAACTTTTACAAAAGTTTTAAAGATTCTTTTTTATTCTTATAAAAGTGAATATAAATTAATTAAAAAAATATTTATTTTAAATTACTGAAAAGAATAGGTTATTAATTTATATTTGTTAATTTAAAATTAACACAATAAATCAAGATACCCTTTGTATAAAAATTTTAGTATTAAAGAATTATTTTGAACAAATATTTTATCTTTTGAAATTTTTAAGAAATTTATCTCTTAAAAAACTATGAAGTGCTGAGCTTTCGTAGTTCTAAAAATAATAAACATTAAAACATCTTTAAAAATAAATTTAATAATTTAAATATGTTTTAAAAAACTTATGTTCAAGTGCTTTTCTTGCAGAAATTCTCTTTACAGGATCATAAATGAACATTTTTTCTACAAGATCAATAAATTCATCAGGTCCCTTTAAAATACTATCTAAACCTACTCCTTCATTATAAGGTATTTCCGTGCTAAAATTTTCCATTAATCTATTTAAACCTTCCCATGTTTCCTCAGTGGGAGTTCCTATGATTTTAATAATTTTTACCAACTGATCTACTTCAGAATCACCTGCAAAAATAGGATGTAGAGTTTTAAGTTCGCAAAATATAGCTCCTGCACTCCATATATCAATGCTCTCAGAGTAATATTTGGTGTTTAGAATCAATTCAGGTGGTCTGTACCACAAAGTAACCACTTCCTGAGTAAAAGTACGCAATGGGACACTTACTGATCTAGCCAATCCAAAGTCTGCTAATTTGATATTCATCTGATCATCCAATAAAATATTTTGTGGTTTGATGTCTCTGTGCATTATTCCTCTTGAATGACAGTATTCTAACGCTTGTAGTATTTGTTTGATTAGTTTATTAAGTATGTTAGTAGGAATAGATTGTTTATTTTTTCTTACTTCATCTATATACACACGCAAATCGGTCCCATAATACTCCATGGCCATATACAATCTATTCTTGGTATAAAATACATCCAATAAAGGTACAATAGATGGATGATGAATGCTCTTGAGCAAAGAAATTTCTCTTATTGTTGTTGGGGGGATTCCTTCCTTCTCCTCAATTTTTATTTTTTTTAAAGCTACTATTTTTCCTGTTTTTGTTTCTCTTGCCTTGTATACTATTCCATAAGTTCCTTCTCCAATTTTTTCTAATTTTTGATATGTCTCTTTTTCTTTACTCATTCTATAATCAAAGCTCGTTCTTAAAATAAAAACCTTTTTGTTTTAATTAATTAACTTTTATTAAATAAATATTTATTGTTTGTATTTTTTAATAATAAAAATAAATTATTTTTAATTATAATTTAACAATTAAACGATTTTATTTTGAAATTAATAAAACTAATTTAATGATTTTTATAATATTTCTTAAATAAAAATATAAAAAATTAAAATCATAAAAATCATATATTTTATTCAAAATAAAATAAACCAATAAAAACAATTTAAAATTATATAAACAAAAAAAATTTATCCCTTCACCTCTCAAAGCTTATAGCTTTGATCAAGTGTAGTATCTGTTCATGCCAGAGTAAAATCTGGTTAATAACTCATCAGAGTTAAATGGTTGATGCACAATCGTTGAATAAGCTTGCTTTTTCTTGATTGTATCACATCAGTCATGACTAGTAAGTTGTTTGTTCCAATCTTACTAGTCACTTTTTATCTAATTATTATTTGATAAATTTTTAAATAAAATTTTATTATGATTTTGTTTCAGCTTTTGTTTGATATTTAACGTAGTCTAATTTCAATGACCAATGTTCAAATTCTTTATGAAACACAAGTGTTTTAGATCTTTTTAACTAAAATACAAATTATCAGGCTGTCTATGATGTTAATAAAGAATATGTTTTTCTCTCTTACTTCATTCATAGTAATCACTAGGCAATTGGAAAATAATCCTCCGAACGGGTGTTTTTACCCCATTAATCAGTACACGCCTGCAAAATGTGTACCAAGTGGAACACCCATGCCACAGATGCCACTTCCTCAGCCTATACCACAAATTCAACCAGCCCAACAAGCCGTGCCTGTTGAACTAAAACCAGTAAAAGTAACAACAAAAATAACAGAAGGTCCTAAACCAGAAAAGTCTCCTTTAGATAGATTAATAGAGATGTCACCAGACTTAGGCAGAAAGATTAAGAAAGTGTTTGAATACAATGGAATAGCAGATCCATGGCCACAATTTTCTGATATTGTTAGTGCTGACCAGCATAAATTGCCTGATCCATGCATGCTTTATACAAAAATGAAGGATATTCTTAAGGTATTTGAGAGTCTCAAAGAAATGATTTCTGATGAATTACTAAAGATTGAGACTTATGTCAAAAGAGCTAAGTCATACTTAAAGGAGGATCAAGAGAAATTAAAGAGGGACATTGATAGGATGGAGAAATACATGGATAAGATTAAGAAGTCACAGATTAATACCGTTAAGACTGAGTATGCTAAGAAGTTTACAGAAACACATTCTAAGGCGGCTGAAGAAATTGATCAATATCAGAAATTGAAGAAATGGCTTGTTTGTACCTTGAATTATTTTAAAGCATTGTTTTGATTAATTAAATATTATTTAAAGAATTTCTGAAGTACTTGAGAATTCTAATTTTATTTTTAACACCAATTATGCATAGAATATTATTTTAATACAATTTGTTTTTTATTTTCTTTTTTCCTTTAAATTAGTTATAAATGTATCATTTAATTGAGCTTTAATTAAATATAATTCCAACCATTTTAAAATTAAAGCAAATTTTATTTATGTTTTTAAATTTATTGCAATTCTTTATAATTCAACTAAGATTTATATTTTTTCAACAAATTAAATAATAAATATTTTGAAATGATAACATACCACTAAAATAAATATATTAATGTTTTAATTTCTTAAATATTAAATTATCCGAATAGGTTTTTTAAATATTTTTAGAACATAGTTATTTACACCAAAATATAGTGTTTAATCAAAAATATTATTTTAAAAATCAAAAAGAAATAAATAAATTCATGAATTAAATAAAATTTATTTTATTTAAATATGTTTTTGAACAATTTTAATTATAATTCTTCTTTTTCTTTTGGTTGACTATCAATTCCTTCGGTTACAGTATCTTTCTTCTCTTCAATTTCTTCATTTACTTCAGCAATATCCTCTTTTTCATTGCCCTCTTTTGTTTCACTTTCTTCTATAGAATCACCAAAGTCATCAGCATTCAAGTTATACATAGAAAGAAACTCTTGTAGCATTTTTAGCATCTCTTGTTCATCCATCTTTTCCTCACCTTTATTCTCCTCTTCAAGAGTCTTTTCTTCATCTTTAGGGGGTTCTTCTTTAACCACCTCCTTTGGCTCCTCTTTTACTCCAAAAAATCTTTCCTTGAGTTGCTTTATCTTTGGATCAATAAACGTGTCTTTCTTTTCTTTGTAAAAGTTATGAATTGAGCTCCACTGCTTGAAGCATTCTTTACTAAGCATAGAAGATGCATTCTTTACATTACCTATGAATTTTGAGTAATAATTTAAGAATACTTCTGAATATGATGAACAACCAACTGAGCAAATAAGTGTGACAAATAATATTCTTAAGACTTTCATTGAGGGTATAATATTTTCAGAAAATATATTTTAATTAATTTTAATTTTAAAAATATAATTTAATCAAATTAATGTATTTTTTAGAATATATTTATATTAGAAGTATTATTTTTTAGTGATTTATATCGTTTAAAAATTATATTTTAATTTAACATGTTAAATATATTTTAATAAAAATAAATAATTAGGAATTTAAAAATTAAAAATCAATCATTTTTAAAAAGCAATATTAAATATGATAAACTAATAAATATTAATGTCGTTTCCGCGGGTCTTGTATCCAATTCTATAGCATCGCTGAAGGAGAGAGGATGTATTAAGAGCTTCATTGTTTTTAATAGATACTTTATAAAAATAACTTCCCATAATTTTTAATTTAAAATTCTTATATATTTTTAGCCGAAAAAACTAATCACCTTGCAGATAATTTTACTCAAACCTGTAGAAGAAATATGTAGAGGAACTGAGATTTGAATTTCGTGGTTCATAAACTCTGGGGTAAACTTTTTACACCATATAGTCCCTGTAGTTTGTTACAACACAATGCTTTAAAAAACTAATCCCCGAAAATAATTATTATATTTGATAGCATTTTCACAATGTGTTGTTACATCTCCAAATAAAATCATTGATAGTTGTTTCAGGTGAATAATCACATATTAATATTCCATAAATAATATTTTTTCTATTTAATAGTTTTTTAGGGTTGTTTAATTAATAAATTCCATGTTTTCCATTTCAATAATGATTGTTTCAAGATTTATAGGACATATTAAGAGGTAAAAAGATTTTTATCATTCTAGTAGAAACGCTCTTTTATCTTAATAAATTGAGATGGTTTTCATTCCAATATTTCAAATTTGCCTAAAATTGAAGAGTTAAAGTACTGTGATTCAATAAAAATTATTAAGTCGAAGAAAGATAATCTGTTTGTCTATTCATTTTTTTAATTTTTTTGCTCTTTTGAATATGTAAGATTAAAATTTTTATCGGAATTATTAGGTATAAATTCATAAAACTACATGAGATATGTAGAATTTTTAATTTTAATGTCAGAATTTAATTACCTAAATTTACATTCTGTGTTTATTGAAATTCTTTCCATTTAAAAACATTAAATTTTTTTTAATTATCCAAATATAGAAATGTTGTAATTCATTTCATTGAAATAAAATATATTAAATATTGAAGTATTTTACCATGATGCTAATGTATTTCCTTTTAATCGTAAATACTTTAAAATTTTACCTTATATTTCTGTGTATGCAGGAAAGTTTAAAAGCAGAATTATCCTAGAATCCGAAACAAATAAAGTATTTACTGATCCAGCTGACATGCTAGAAATTATATTAGATATTTTAGATAGCGATAATAACCTTGTTAATAATAATAAAAGACAATATTGTTCTACAACCAACGAATCAGAAATAGATTTAAAAAATGGTGGTATAATAGA
>KK365190.1:35761-47166 GCA_000385875.2 Anncaliia algerae PRA339
TTTATATATAATATTGAAACGTTTATATATAATATTGAAATCTTTATACATAATATTAAAACAATTATATACATTATTGAAATAGTTATATATAATATTGAAACAATTATATATAATACCGAAACAATTATATAAAATATTGCAACATTTATATATAAATCTGCAACTCCCTGATAATCTATCAATACAATTTTAAATTATAATAAATATGCTGAAAATGTTTTTGATTTCAAAATCTACACAAAATATTGTATTGATTTAATATAATCAATAAGAATCTAGCTTTATGATTTTGCTATTTTTTTACAATTTTATGCGAGCCCTATTTCTTATTTAAAATATTTTTATTTAAGATTATATGAATTTTTTAAATTCTTGTGCTTTAATTTTTTTAGAAAATTGAAGTTTATAATTTTTACTCTTCTAAAACCTTTAAAAGAATATTTTTTAATAAAAAATTTTTTAACTATACAAAGGAATAATTTTTACTAGAATTGATGCTCTTGAGGTGTCAATCACATATTTCTTCTCGCGTGTTTAAACTATCCTTCACGGTCCGAATTAATTATCTGACTGTATGCAGAAACTATTAGATTTTGTAAATTTTCATCATTTCTAGCAAAAATCTTCTTGTCAAGCATTTGATTTTGCTAAATGTAAATTCGATAGAATTAAGCATATAAGAATATGGAGAAAGAATTTTTACCGTACTGATTAAATTATCAAAAGCAGCTCTGGTTGTGCATGAAGCATGAGGCCTCGTATTTTCCATATAAAAGCACGCATCAAGAATATTAAATCTTTGTGTCATAATAAGATCAAGTTCAGATAAAAATTCAACGCAATTTTCACTATTACAGGATCCAACAAAACTTTTGTAATGAATTATCCCCTTTGAAATAGTTGCAGCCAAAAATGACATATTGCTTACTCGGATCGTTGGAACGGTAACTTTTCTTTTTTTCCTAGTGGAGATCTGCCATAATTTCTTCTCATATGTAAATTAAATCCTGTTTCATCAATAAAAACATTTTTTCTATCATCAATTGAAGCTGAAGAAAGTTATCTTGTAGCAAATTCTTTTCTTAATCTTATTCTTTCAAGATCATTTACTTCATCAAGGACTATAGTGCTGCGGTTAAGTGTAATTTTCAAATCATCAATGCATCCTGCAATTGTAGATTTTGATACTGAAATACCTTTGGCTGTTTCACATTACAATTTCAATGCAACTATAGTAATGCCAGGTGAAATTCTATTTGAGATTCTAAATATTGTAGTATTTATTGGTTTATTTTTTAGCAGGGAAACCACGAATTTGAGACTTACCATAAAGGCCTCCTTCACTAAATTTCTTAACCACCATTGTAACGGTTGATCTTTTAATACACCATCCCTTGCCACTTTTGACGGAGATTCTCCAAGATTAATAACCTTGTCAATAATAAGGCGACGCCTGTCATCGGTCATATGTTTTCCCTTTTGTCATAGTGAATCACTCATTAGGATAAAATTAACTCGATTTAGTTTATAATTTTTTAATGAAATAGAAAAAATTAAATAAGAAAATCATATTTATTAAAATATTTCATATGTCATAATTTAGATTCTAAAAATTTAAAGATCCTAATTTTACCAAATGCCAACTTCATTTGAAATGCTATAATATATTAAAATGATTTAGTATTTTAAATTTATTAAAAGAAGAAAATTATAGTAAAATTATAAAAAGGATGTTAAATTTTATGATTGGTTGTTGTAAATTAAAAATGAATTATTTAAAGAGAAAATTAAGTGTTGTAGCAAGGAAGATTGGTGTATGATATTTGTGTTTTAAGTTTTATGTTTTTTCTAAAGTAAAAAAAATATTTATTTTATTAAAATAAGAATATAATATTTATTTAATAATTTTAATTAATTTTTAAAAGTTTAATATTTTACTTAAATAAAAACGCCCATGTTAAATTATTCTTTATATTCTGCTGTTCCCACAAAGTCACATGCAAAAGGACTACTTAGTGATTCAGAAATATTTTTCAGTAATCACACTTTCTTATATTCATTAACATCAAAGCCTAATTTTATTGGGACTGTTGATTATGAGATTACAAATATAATGAACTTAAATCAAAACTTTTTGATTCTTACAAGAAAAAGAATATATTTGATGAATAAAATGGGAGAAATTCTTTCAACCTACAAAAAAGAGGCTAAGTACTGTGAAGCTATCGGAAACTCACTCGTTTTAGCCGTTAAAAATTATGTTGAATTTTATCACTTAAATGATGAATACAGACTTTGTTTGGATAAGCGTTGTGGTGTACATTCAGATGAAGTTTATTTTTTGAAAAAAATTGGCAATTTTTTATTTAGTGCATCAAATGACAGAACATTAAGAATGCATTATAATGGACGCACACCTGTTGTTAGTACGCAAAGATCAAAAATAGTAAATGTATTTATCATGAATCATGATCCAATGGAGATGGTTATTGTTACAGAGGGAGGGGGTTTATACTGGCAAAACATAAACTTGGATTTTTTAGATGATAAATCTTTTGAAAAGAACAAGAATGTGTATGAAACAACCAATAAAATATTTTTAGAAGGTAATATTTATTCAGCATTGAGTAAAGGAAATAAAATTTATTTAATCTTTGAAGAAAGTGATAAAAGAAAATTAATTGTTTTAGAGGATCAAAAAATTAAAATAGAAATTGAAATTAATGAAATATTTTATGAAATGGAATGGAACAAAAATAGGCCTGAAATTTTACTTAAGAATGAAAATGGAATTAAAGTTTTTGATTTATTAGAAGCAAAAATATCAGATAAAGTTGATTTTCCCCATATTTTATGCATGTCTGAGGATAAAAACAAGTTAGCTTTGGGATGTAGTGATAAATTTATTAGAATTTATGATGATGCACAGCTAATTTCTAAAGTTATTGACCAAAAGGCTTTGGGAAACATTTTTAATGTTTATAAAATTAAGAATGTTGTATTTTCTATCACTGGAAGTGGCTATGTAAGTGTGTTTGATTTGAATAATCAAGTATGCTTTAGAAGCTTTCATATTTCATGCAGGGTATCAGCCTCAGCATTGAATGAGGATGGTACTTTATTATTTCTGAGTGATTTTGAGACAAATGAAATTTATGTGATTGATGTTATGCGCAGTAAAAAGGTTGATACAATAGATAATCTATCACCAGTACTAAGTATGTGTATATTTAAATCATATTTATATGTTCTTACTACTACTTCATTAACTAAATATGACTTATACAATTCTACTAACAATTCAATTGATTTTTCTGGGAATGCTTTGACATTTGGGGAATATTTGGGAGCATCAACTGATAAATCTGTTTATTTATTTGACAAAAATTTAAATTTACTTACAACACTTGAGTGTAAACTAGAAGGAAGGAATATTTCAGAATGTTTTATCAAAAGTAAACCAATAACAAAAATAAGCTTTGATCACTTAGGAAATGTTTTAGTAGGAGGATGTGTTAATCAAATTTACATGTTAAATGAGGATACAAATAAAAAGTATAAAGTAAGTTATAACAAGGAACTAGAAAATTATAATGAACGTAAAGGTAAGGAAGAGGAAGGAAGAATCTTTGATGAAAAAAATATGATTGAAACTTTAATGTTAATACATTCTAAGAATTCTGCTACATTTTATGTGTTAAGTAGACATTCATTATTAATTTATAAGGCTAAGGAGCATAAAATATTATTTGATTCTTTAGAAACAGAAAAAAGTGCTGAATCATTTTTTGAGAACAAAGATTACACCTCATCATTATTTTTAGCTCTTAAATTAAATTTAAATGAATTAATAAAGAGAATCATAAGAGAAACATGTTTTAAACCTAATTATACAAAGTATTATACTGAGGAGCTCTCAGAAATTGTTGTAGAAATGATTGAACAGAATGATGCATTAGATAATGCTATACTTTGGTTAAGAGAAGTAGCTATGCAAATAGAATTAAAGGAAGACTTAAAAAATAAAGCAAAGAGGATTTTAGAAGGAATTAGAAAAGAAGGATGGAATTTATACAGAAAACAATTAATTAATTCTTAAAAATATTAAATTAAATTATTTAAAATATCATTTGTTCTAAAAAGTATTTTTTTTCTTTAAGAATTGTATAATTTTATGCTAATATATGATATAATTTTTATTTAGAATTTACATTGATTAAAAAATTTATTAAATTTTATTTTATGATAAAATTAATATTTTTAAAAAATAAAGCAAAATACATTCAATTGTATAATCTGTAAAAATAAACATTAACCTATGCTTAATCATTTATTAAAGCAGTAAAAAAACAATCCACATAAACATATTTGAGAATTTTCTATGCATACAATATTTTTGTTGCATTTTACCATAGATTTTTCTATTTATGCATACCAAATGATAAGATTGTAGAGTATTTTTATGAGAAGATTTATACTTTATTAATCTGAAATTTATAAGAATATTTGCTGAGGCTTATTGGTTGATTGAAAAATATAGAAGTGAAGAAATTTATATCAATTGTAGGGTTTATAAAATAGACTTAACTTTTAAAAGAAATATTTATTAAAAATAAAGATATTCTCAGCTATCAAGAGAATCTTATGGATGAATCACAGGATTGAGGAAAGAAAAATGTATATATTTTAAATGATCAAAGAACTACAAATCTTTATAAATGATATAAGAAAAAGAATAAAGAAGTTTTCCGGTAATAATATTCCAGTAGCCAAATCTTATCTTTACTTTTTAAATTGATAGTAATCTACACAGGGTAATCTAAATATAAGACTTTACGGCCTCCAAAATCTTTTATTATTTAAATTATATGTTTTAAAATTATTAAAAAACGATATTTTTATAAAAGTTAATTTCTTTAAATAATTTTATTTGCCTATAAGTTTGGAAGAAAAGAAATTATATTTCTTCTAACAATAATCTTTATTTGAATCTCTAATAATGAAACCAATAGACTTTTTCATAAAAATTTTGCTATAAGTATATAAAATAAACACACGGATATACCTACCAATTACAACCATATAAAAATATAAAAAAGAATGTGAGATATTAAATAATAAAGGTTCTTCAGTAGATATTTTTTATTCTGGAGACATGGAAATATATTTATAGTAAAATATTGTAATCTAATATTTTTAAATCATTTATTCAAATGAGAATTATTTTTAACACATGAGATGAGAGAGCATAAAATTTATAACTAAATTCATTCTATTTAACAATGAATTAAAAAACAAATATTAATTTTTTAAAGAAATATTCTTTAATGATTGTTCTTATAGTTTATATGCATAAGATATTAATATAGTTAATTTACATTCATCTTTTTAGAAAGTATCTCTATTTCACAAATATAATCCCCTCGGAATACTACTAATCCTAAATATCTTCTGCTACTTTCATTAAACTCCTCAGAATCATCCAAAACAATATTCATATCATCATCGCACGATAATAAATCCCCTTCATAATATCTTCCTTCTTTACAATGCAGAATAACTCTATTGTTAATTAATTTTTTTATTGTTTTCTTCATTTAAATGTATCTGTTAATTTTTAATTTAAATCATAAAATTATTTAACATATTTTAATAAATCAGATATACAATATGATATAAGAAAATGATATTTTTAGTTTTAATGACAAAGTTAATACAAAATAAAAACATTCAAGACAAAAAGAAATCTTAAGTAAATGTCTCATAGCCTTAGGACATAAATTATATAATAATAGAACACTTTCTGATAGTATTTTTAAATTTTATATATATTGTTAATATTGTCCCTTAAAGATAAGACTCTTTTTGTTTTAATAAATAAATTGTAAATATTATAAATTTGCAGATATCATTTTTACTTCTTAATACTGTTTTGCTTCAAAATCATATTCCTACATATTTATCCTTTTTTTAATATAAATATTTTCTAATTAATTAAAATATGTATCTTATTTATGAAAATAGCCTCATATTTTTAATTTTCCAATATCTTTTTCTTCATAACTAATATTGTCAAAAATTTCGACTTTTTTCGAAGTACCAACTTCTAAATAAAACAAAAAAGACAATTTATAGTTATTTAAACACATTTTGTACACTTTTGGATGCCTTTGTGTGGCCGATATAGACAACTTCCATTAAAATATAATTTTGAATTTTTTTTTATTTCATATATTCTTTATATTATTCAACCTTTATCCTATTAAAAGAATTAATGAAAATATCAAAAATGAAAAAAAATCAATTAAAAAGCATATATTCCTTCAGAAAAACACTGGTATATGTGTAAGAATAAAATGATCTATTATTTTGCTCTTTAGACCTTTAGATGTCAAAAAAGATTACAATATTAGAATTTATATCTTTAAAAATTCCTTTTTCTCTAGTCGCAAGATAGGCAACAATTTTTTGTTGATTTAAAATTTATATCTCAACATATCTTCTTCAACACAGATAGCTAGAATGTGCGATGTTCAATGTGAATCTGTGACTTTTTGGACCTATCATTTAAGGGAGTTGTTGGCTGATTATTTAGATTTTAGTGACGTGAAAATTCATGGAAGTCAGGTTGTTGTAGAAATGGTGAGACCAAATAAGGAAAAAGAAAATACAACCGCATAAGAATTATTGATGGGGTATGGGTAGAATAGAAAGAACATAGGAGAAAATGCTTATTGGTTATGGTTCTAGACAGATATACCAAAAATATTGAAAAGATACTCTTTCTATGTTTTATCAGATTCCATTGTTTATGCTGACTGTTTTAAATAGTACATACCAGCTTGTAGAAATTTGAATTTATCGCATTTCACAATGAAATATAGTAAAGAATTTCTAAATTAAGAAACTGGCTTCTGTACAAATAATATAGAAGGAATAATAATGGTATTAAACACTTAATAAGAAACAAAAACAGGATTAAAAAGTATAAATGACTGGCTTTGGTATTTTATTTGGAGAACAAAAAAAATAAAAATCCTTTGGTACTGTTTTCATACATCATTAATGTTATATAGAAACATAATTACTATAAACGGTAATTATTAATTATTATTTCCTAATTTAGAATATTATTATTTATTTTATAATAATATAGAGGGCATGGCTGGAAAAGGAAAAGACAAAGACTTAAATAAAGATAATTATTCTGGTAATAATTACCATCATAAGGTTTAAGGTTTAAGTTAAATTCTATTGGTTAATTTTTATTATAAATTTTATGAAATTTATAGGGGGTGCATAAAAGAAGAGAAGAAAAGGAAAAAGACTTAAATACGTAAATAAACAACCTAATGATATTAATTCTTTGTCTTATGTCAATTATAAACATCAAAATACCTATAGTTTTCTTAATTTATTTATTATTTGTTAAGATAGCATAAACATATAGTAATTTGTTAATATATATCGTTTAGTTTCTATCCTAGTTTTTCTCTTCAGTTATTTTTCGCCCTATATTAGCATACTTTTTCGTTAGATTTATTTTAATGTATAAATGTCAATAATATAAATTTTTTTCTTTTCAATCGTAGATTTTATTATTATTTTTGAATCCTGTTCTATATTTTGTAAGAGCTTTTATCAGAATTTTTATTTAAATTGTATTTTAGTTTTGCTTTACTTATCAAGGATTATTTCTATGATACCTATTCATAGCTCTTTAAAGTTTGTTCTAATTAACATCTACATTATGCTTTAGAAATAGTATTATGTATAATCTATTTTAAAAGGGACATTAAATGACATAGTTCTACTTGAAAAAAACTTATTAAATATAGTGTTTAATTAATTTCAGGGTTTATAGATAGAAGTATCATCATGACCAAAATACAACCACTAAATAAAGAAAAACCACGTATGGATTTAAAATTCTTCTCATAGATTTTTCACTTAAACAAAATAAAACCAGGCTACGCTATGCACCTACAAATATGTCCTATTCGTGTGGCACTAAAAAGCACAAATTCCATACATATCGTTTTTAGTAACCAATTTTTCTAAATCTAGTACCTAAACTATTTGATGCTAATTCCAATCTAATTCGAATTTTTTTATGTTTTACTAACAATCAACACAAATCTATTTTTAGATTTTTAAGTATCAGGCTGTCATATTCCGCTCTTCTCTTCGTTGGCATCTTTTAAAAATCCTTGGACAAACGACGAGGAAGTAGAGTCTTTGGAGTAAACTTTAGTTATATGACATACATTTCATCCATAATTATCATAACTTCTTAATTATCTTTTTCAATAGCTAGCTAGAATCATTGATTTTAATTTTCCATTTATCAATTTCCTGAATACACATCCTCTGTTTAAGCTAATATGTAAAATTAATTAAGGAAACTTTTATCCCATCATTGGAGGCAGAAGGAAAAGTAGAAAGGTGTGGGGTTAATTGGCACGCAAACCTTGATGAGTGAGCATCCTTATTCAGGTAGTGGACATATAAGGATAAGCTTTTATAAATAAGGCAATTGCAATTATATCTTTATTTCAAGATTCCCTTCTCCGTGATAACCAATGATGGCTACTACGCATTTGTTTACGTATTTATTTTTAATTTTAATGCTATGATTATAATATCAAGTTTTAAAAATATCTGTGGGGAATTTTATTGCTTTTAAAATAGTATTTGCTGTAGGCACCTTTTTTATTAGAATAATAATTTTTCATAACTTTAATGGTTTATTTAAAAATCTTACTTATAAGTCTAATGTTCGAGACTTTTTACTTTTATACTGGCCAATCGGCCTATCACTACCATAGTATTATGATAAAGATAGTTTATTTAATTTTCCTCTCTGTTATTATGTTTGTAGTTCTGTATCGTGTCTCTCTCCTTAATTTCAACTTCTTTTATGATAATTATTTAGAGAAAGGTGGCGGAAAATAATCAATAGTGTTGTCATCTACTTTATTTAATTCTTCTTCAAACATCCCTCCTTTTACTTTGATATATTTATACTTTTAGGGTTAGAGTAAAAAGAGGGAAACTAAGCCAATTATAATACAACAAATAGAAAATATCAAATTTAATAAATCAATATTGAATTATTAACTCCTCCCACAATATCTTTTGAATTTATAATTTTTGTTAAATTTTTAATTTGTATTATATAAAGTTTATTAGGAGAGATAATTTAAATTAAATCTTTAATTATATTTTAATTTAATATAAAACTACCTAAAATTTTATACTTAAGTTTAACTTAAATATATTAAAGTAAACTTAAAGTAATATAATTTACTTATAAAATAATTAAATTAAATAAAATTCAGATATTTTAATTGAAATATTTGATATTTCTTTTTGGTTTTGATTATTAGTTTTTTAAAATAAATTTTAAATTATGGAAATTTTAATTTAATATTCTTTTATATAATTTAATTTTAAAGATAATTTTAATTGATTAAATTTACTTATTTATATTTTAGCATAAATAATAAATAAAAATAATACCATGAATTTAATTGCCTTGGAAGAAAAAAGAGAGGAAATTAAACAGAGAATTAATGAAAAGAAGTCATTAAACAGTAATTATTTAAAAAACATAAAAGAAATTTCTGATAAAATAGAAAATGTTAGACAAGAGCTTAAAATGGTTGAAACAAAGAAAGAAGAGATTAACAATAATTTTAGAGAAAATTTGCATAAATTGAATATTTTAAAAAATAAGATAAATGAATATAAAGAAGCAGAAAAAAATAAGGAAAACGAGAGAATTAAGAAAAAAATAAGGGAGAAAATAAATGATATTAACCAATTAAGATTTACAGTTAATTTTAGCATATTTAACGATTTTAATAAACTTAGGGAATTTAGAAACGAAATAGTCTTACAAAGCTTTGTTTATGACATTTTTAATGAAAAGAAAGAAGAATTAAAAGAAAAGATCTATGAGATTGTTGATTCATTAATTTTAATTCCTAATAAAATGAATGAGGTGTTTTATTACTTAAGGTTTATGAAAAAATGTGAGGAATACTTTAATGATTCTTTTGTTATTGATTACTTTTTCAGAAGAATAAGTGACAAGTTTACATATCATTTTATGACAGAAAAAGAAACCAATAGATTAGATAAGCCAGAGTGGATATTTAAGTTTATTAAGGAAGAAATTAATAACATATACAGAATATTTCTTATTTTAGATATAAAGTTATCTTCATTTTTATTAATGATTGAAGAATTATTGATTATTAAAATTAGAGAAATATTTATTACAAAAAGTGATCAGAAAAGGAAACTACTTTGGCATTTTTTAGATGAATATTTGATTTATGCACATGATATGAATGAATTATGTACAAATGAAGGTTATAAGCCTGAACTTAAAGAAATATGTAAAATAATTTTGGAAGTAGAAGAGGAAGTAGTTAACAAAAGAATGAATGAAATTTATAGTTTAAAACATAACAAATGGTTTAATGAATTTAAGAAGATAACAAATGAAGAATTTCAGTTTACCAAAAGATATTCTAAGATACTCAGTGATTCAATTAATATATTAATTTATTTAATGAGTAAAATACAGAATTCTTATGAAATGTTTGTAGATGAATTAAGATATTCCTCAAATGATGAGATTGTTTTTTTATGTAATATTTACACTCAAATAGAACAATATAAAATTTATTTACAACAGGAAGAAAATGATTTATTGATTGTTAATTGTAAATTGAACTTTAACATCCTGCAAAAAGCAAAGAATAACTTATACATTTTTAATCAACAGAACTTTAAAGTTATAAAGGAATTATTTTTAGATGAAATTAATAAATTGAATAAAAAAATAAAGAATTTTAACTTTACTGAGAACAATGAACTCATTGGTTATGTTATTGATTTATCAGCAGTACTTTCTCTTTATAAGAATTGTAGTTCATTTAATATATTAAAAGAACAATCTAAATTATTAATTGATACATTTATTTATGAAAATATTATCATTAAATTAAGATTATCTTCTGAGGAATGCTTTAAATTAAAGGATTTAATAAAAAGATTAAATGAATTGTTTAATAGTACACTTAATTTATCAGCCAATGGTTTAGAATGTTTAGAAAATATCTTTGAAGAAAAGTTTTATGCAAAGGATGAGGTTTTATTTTATAAACTTAAAGAATTGTATGATTAAATACAACAGAGTTAAATAAAATAAATAATATTTCATTTTATAAAAAAATATATCATTAAAATTATATTTATTAGATCAATTATTTTCCTGAATTTAACCAATGATAAAATAATAAATTTAATTTTATTTTAACATAAATCTATTAATTATGAAGTAATAATATCACTTATTATGATTAAATATTGTAGAAATTTATATACAG
>KK365191.1:2535-15054 GCA_000385875.2 Anncaliia algerae PRA339
TCAGAATTAGCATCTACAAAACAAGAAAATTCTACTATCATGTATTTTAATTCCAATTACAATAAAACATAAAAATAAGTCTAGCCTTGTTTTTGCAAAAGATTATTTAAAAACATCAAATACAATTGCAGAAAGTTAATCATAAAAAAATTTTAGAGATTTAAGCACATCAATATAACATATTTAAATATGATATAGTTGAACCATATGATACTTTAGATTTTTAGAGACTTGGACCTTTAAACATGATCTTTTATGCCTAAATTATCAATATCCTATAAAATCTGAACTTGACATCAAATATTTTGATAAAAGTATTTAATAAAACGGTTAAAACTCCTAATTTATAAATTTTGCGATCTTTTTCAAGATACGATCTATAGTATAAGGATTGGTACTTATGAACCTATGATCAATATAGGCTTAATTAATTAAAAAGAACTTAAAAAGTTTAGTATTGATTTATTATGCGAGATATTATAATTGTGGACAATTTATTTTAATGTAAAATTATTTGCTGCTATAAAGGCATCAAATTTTTTTAGAAATTAAGAAATGATCGCAATTAAAATATTTGAATTTACTCACTAAAAATCTTTCAAATAATTACAACAATTTATTACATTAAACTTTAAACGATACAAAACAAAAGAATGCAACAAAAATATGGAAAAGATAAAATTTGAGATTTAAAAACACGCTATTTACTTTACACATAAGGTATCTAATAAATAATGCCAGTAGCTGGTCTTTTTAAGTAATAGTTTTAGAGATCAGCTATTATAATATATAAAAATTCTTTTATTACATGTATATGCTCTTAATGCTTTAGTAACAACCACTACATATTGTACACTATGTAAAAAATCTTGATGCAGCAATCCAACAAAAAGTTGCTACTATAAAGGTGTTTTTTAAATGAAATGATTTGGATGAATCTTTATTTGTTTTCTCTTATATTCTACCCTTTTAATATGAAATAAATATTTATTTTATATAATAAAAATAAAGTATAGAGAATGAATAATGCGTAATACTTGTAAATTCCACCAATATCTGATAAAGACATTATAGAGTTTTACGTAACGTAAATTCTTCACTCAAAAAAATATTTTAATACATGTTAAAAAATTGTAGTTTACATTAAATAGAAAAAGATTTGACCTTAAAAATATATTGCTATGTAATATTTTCAAGAATAAATAAAGAATATTTCGTTAGTTATTTTAAATAAAATTTTTAGCAAGTTGTTTTGAAACAATATTTTAAAAATTGTAGATTAAATTTAAATTAATCTCATTGATTGTTAGAAAAATGATTAAAAATGACATTATTTAGTAACCTATGAATATAATTCATTTGTAGAAAACAATCAATTCTGATTAGAATTAAAAATATGCATTGAAATAAATAGTAAATTAATGAAATTAACTGCTTGAGTGCAGGATAGAAGTTAATTCTTTTTATATTAATTATAAAAATATACCATATTTCGTATTTACTTAATACCTTCTCTGTAGGTCTTGCCAATAAAACAAGATTAAGGTTTCTCATCGCGGGTTAAATTTTACGCCTTCTAATCAAAGAATAAGCATTATATTTGTGGTGATCGTATTGATAATTAATGATGTTCATTATTTTAATATATAATTAATGATTTTCGAATAAATTATTAGATTTAAAAGAAATATTATTTAATTATTGTTCATATTTATACTTTTACTGTGATCACAATTTTAATTAGCCCATAATTGGAATTACAATAAAATTATAAATTAGGATTAAACCTAAAATAGATTAATTATTTGGTGAATTACCACAGTAGTGCATAAAAAAACTAGTTCGTATTTTACATAACAGATTTCTATGTTACGTTTATATTTTAAATAAGAAATGAAATTTTTTGTTTTATTATATTGTTAAATATATCTATTGAATTTCAAATTAAAAAAATAAGAAATTGTACAATTCTGTTGCAATACCCAATTTATTCTATATATTTAAAGGTCTCTAAAATCAATAACAAGAATATTAACATATATTACTTTGATATTTTTATATTGTTAAAGAAGAAAATATTTTTAAATAATTTTTTAATTTATCCTAAACAATAAATTACTAAAAATTATCGTTAAGATATTTTGATTAAAGGTTCTAAATTATAAACAGGATTTTAATAAAAAATTTTTTTTGAATCTATAAGATTTAATAATCAGATTGATGATTCTATAATGAGTTTTATTGAAATTTTTTTGTAATAAATGGCTTTATTTGCAAGAAAAATATAATAAATTTACTCGTATTTTATGGATTACGACAACCATTGTATTGTGATTTATTTAAAAATATCTTGAAGCAGAATTTCTAAATTTTTATTATGAAATAATAATTCTTTTATAGTTGATTTTCACCCATTTATTTAAATAATCTTATTTTGTGAGACAGAACATAGTTTAATAAATTTTGTTCTTCTCAATATTTATAAATTTAATTCTACAAATATTTTTTATCCTTTCTCTTAAATAGAATTTACAGGAAAATATATTCCGAAATACCTCATATTAAAATAGATTGTTCATAAAGTATTAATATATCTGATAAATGAATATTCTTTTAATACATTTTTTGCAAATAGCTAACCAAATTATATTCTCTTTTTTTTAAATATGTTTTAAAAAAAGTATATTTGATGAGTAAAAATATTTATTCAAGAGCTTACAATTAAAATATAGGATATTTTATTTAAATATTTTTATATTACAAATCATACTACTACTTTTTATTTCAACATATCATAAAAGTTATTACAATTAAGACTGCTGCAATAGAACATCCCATTATTCCATTTTCCTCACCTTTTTTACTTTTACTTTTCTTGGGCTTATCTTCATCTTTTTCCTTACCACTAGTCTTCTTGCTTGGTGGTGAAGACTTTCTATCACTTACAATTACTACTTCGCTATCAGAATCTTCTTTTGATTTATTTGATTTTTTAGTTTCTGGACCTGCGATTCTTTCTGTGAGTTCAGGTGAAGTATATGCTACAATTTCCCCATGTGGTAACTGTTCACTCATGTATCTATGGAACTCATCTTCACTATGTGGATTGGTATATATGATCTCTTCATTCACAGGTTGGTCACTTATCGCAATAAATTTATTTTCCTCAGGATTGTAGAAGCCATAAAAATATCCATGTGGTACTCCTCTAATTTGATCACCTGTAGTAGTCACCATGGTTACTGCTTTGATTGCAGAAAGTAGAATGATTGCTAAAATCTTACTCATTGTTTTTTTCATTCCTCCGTATTTATACTTTTATAAATCTAAAACATTAGACAAATTTCTCCTAAAGGAAATTTTGCTTGAATTTTACACGTAAGAAATTGTAATTAAAATGGTAAAACAAACAAATAAGAAATGCAATAATCACAAAAAATGCTAAATATTTTTGCTATTATATAAAAATTTAAAACTACCTTAAAAACAAACTAAAACATTTTTTCTATTTAAAAACAAAATTTTTCCATTCTTTTATTTTTCAAGTGTTTTATAAAATGAATATTTTAAATTATTTTTCATTTATTAATTTTATGAGAATTTTTTTAATTCTTGAAACCTTTCAATATTTTTAAAAAACTTTAATAAATTGTTTTATAGAATAAAAAAATATTTAATTTTAAAAAATATAAATTTTCTGTAAAATATTCTTAAAAAGATTAAATATTTTAATCATACTTTTGTAACTTTGAGACGAATATTCCTGAAATAATGAATAAAGAAACAACAACAATAGCAAGTATAACAAAATAAATTGTATATGACTTTCCTTTGGGATATTCATACAATTTATTACTTTCATAATCAACAAGCATCCTGTTAGCATATTCATTAAAATCAACTTTATCAAACTTAGAAAGCTTAAAGTAAAACTTCTGTGTTTGTGGATTGTAAATCACTAAGATAGGAATTGATAATGTGGGTAAAAAGTATTCTGTAAACTTAGGGAAGGAATCCACGTCAAGTGCAGCAAAGAGGAATTCATAGAATGGCAATCCGTAATACTTGTTTGTAGAAAAACTTTCTAATTTATCAACAAACTGATCATTTCTGGTGACTAAAAGAAGAACAGGTTTAAGACCATGGAAGACTGAGCTAAAGTTTTCATTGGTAATTCTTGTTAAGTTGGGGAAGTGTGAGTTAAATATCCATTCAGGTATTTTGTTATTCTCTTCTAATCCAAATGGACATTGATGGAATATTCCATTCTTATACACTGATAGGATTACTTTATCATTGTCATTCATGTTTTCAATGCCTGCTTTTTTAGGGAAAATGCTTGCTCTTTCAAATAACAAAGGATCATTTGTTTTATAGAACTTTGTTCTGAACTTGTATTCATGTGCAATTCTTTTAAAATATAAATTTGCTAAACCAAGGTCAGAATAAAAAACAAGGAACAAAGGCTCTCCTCTTTTTAAAAAACGTGTTTCTTCTTTAAATAGTTTCATATCCATTAATTTAAATGATGGTTCAATTAGCTTCTCACTGAATTCTTTGATTTTTTCATATGTTCTTTCTTCAGTCATTTCTGCAACTAAACCACGGAACAATGCTAATATTGATGATTCATCCTGGACATTTACTTTGTTTCTGATTTTTTTAGTTCTTTTTGTGTTTAACTCTCCGAATGAGATAACATCCTTGTATTCTGCCGCAATTTTCTCAAATATTTTCCTTGTGGATTTATCTTTGTCTGAATTAAACAAAATGATCCAAGGTCCTTCAAATGCATCATCAAAGTCAAATTCCTTTAATTTTACTACTTTTCCGGGAATATTTTTCTTATGTCTATAGAATACTGTATTAGGAATGTTCATATGATTGTTAATCATGTTAATATATGCATTATAGTTAGCTTTACCAACAATTTTTTCTTTTTCTACGTTATTCTGAGAAAGAATCACAGTAGGAACTAATTTTATATTCTTCTCCTCACAATTGCATGTTGAACAGTCAACGTAATGCATCTTTAAATCAATGCCATTTCTTTCCAAGAGAGAATCAATTTCATCAATGTATCCCTCTATTTTTATGCAATGGGGACATTCAGGTTTGTAATACTTTGTGAGTATAAATCCCTCTGTATCTGGGATTGTGCAGGTATCTAATATTTCTGAAGCTATAAGTTGGAATAAAATAAGGATCATGTTTTTATTGTTTGTTGTTTAAAAAATATTCTTTAATACTGTCTTGTTACAAACTGTTTTTTGTTTTAATTGTTATGTTTGCTTTAAAAAATATCTTCACATAAAACTGATTTAAGTTTCACAAACAACGTTAGTATGATTCTTTTGATCTTTTTCAGCGTAAATAGTATAGTGGTAAGTATGTCTGCCTTCCAAGCAGACGACCTGGGTTCGAATCCCGGTTTACGCAATATATATTTATTTTCCATATAAAATCATTTTAATAGTTAATGAAATTATAAAATTTTATTTTAAAGTATTTAAGATTCTCAATAAATAACTACTAAATTAATAATCTTATAATATTTAGAAGATTAGCAAAAAAAACTGATCCCAAATTTTTCATATTATTTGTCAAAAATTATAATTAATTTTAACCATGTTTAATTTTAATATCTGCACAAGGATCTTCTCGATTTTTTCTACCATTTTGTAAATACAAGTATTTCAGACATTTTTGCCTGGTATGTTTTTATAAATGTCAGGTCTGTTATTTAAAATATTATGTGTTTTTTCTTTTCTTTCACTTCTTTTGTTGTTTTCAAGACTAACTTCAAATGGTAAATATACACATATTAAGTTACTTATGATAATTTTTATTTTTAATTGAGTACTTAGTGACATAAATACATGTAAAAAAATGTATAAAAATTTCATTATAAAATTCAATAAATATTATATATTATTTAGAGAATATATTTTATAGAGAAAATATACAATTTAAAAAATATGAAAATATTATTTCATAAATGTTCTTTTTATTATTATTTTTGATGTTATTAAATTATTTTAATATTTTTATTAAAAAATTATTTTGCTAGAATTGAACAAGGACTTAATAAAAGATAATAAATCTATGATAAGAATTTTTTTTGTTTAATTAAAATTTTATTTTTTATCTTTTATTACCTAAAAAAAATTAAAATAATTAATTAATTATTTATTTTTAACCCATGGAAGAGAATAAATCAATCTCAATAAGCAGATTGATATTTAAAGAATACATTTTTAAAATAAAATCTATGAAAAGAATTATCATACCAACACTTATATTCATCTTTATTGGTGCTTACACAGAAGTATTGCTTTCAGAGATTATCAAAGATATCCCTGATAAATTTCATGATCAAGATAAAATAAGTAAACTAATCCTTCATTTAGCAATTGTATCTATCATTTATTCATTTTCTTCTGAACTGGGTGGATACTTAGTCTCTAATCCTTTGCAGAAGGTGTTTAGCAAAAGTATGAAGGATTGTTTAGAGTCCTACATTAATTTAGAATATTCTACTTTTAAAAAGGTGGGTGTAGGAAAGATTCTTAAAATTATGGAGAGAAAGAGTACTGCTACGGGTGAAATCATTTGTTTACTTTTTATTCAGATAATTCCTATTCCGGTTTCTTTTTTCTTTCTAAGTATTTCTTTAATCAGAAACATTCATTATATGGTTTATCTAATAATCTTAGCACATGTTTTGTTGTACATTTATTTTACATTTAAAATCACTGATTACAGAACTACACAGAGAAAAGCTTCAAATGAGGAATTAAATGAAGCAAATAATATTTCTAATGAAATATTATGTAATTATGAAGGAGTTAAATCATATAATAAGGAAGAGTATGAAATAAATAGATTTAGGAGACAATTGGGAAAAGCTTTAGGACCTTTGATTAATCTATGGCAGAATCTTTATGTATTAGATATGGTTCAGAAATCAGTACTTACCTTTATGGATATATTTGTGTGTTGTTACTTTTATGTAAACAGAAATAATGGAAGTATAACTAACAAAGAAACAGTCTTTCAGTATTTTCTAGTGAGTAATCTTATAAGGAAGAAGTTCTCTAATCTTGGATCTATTTATGGTAATCTCATGATTATGACTACAAACGTAAAAACATCAATTATTCCTGAGAAAGAGAACATGGAAGGAGAGGAAATGGAATACAACAATGAAATACAATTCATTGATGTAAGCATAAGAACCAATAAAAAAGAGATTCTTTCTAAACTAAATTTAACAATCAATAAAGGAGATAAAATAGCTCTGATAGGAAGCAATGGTTCTGGTAAAACTACTTTTATCAGAGTATTGCTTGGTTTTTATGATTACAGAGGAAGCATTAAAATAGATGGTAAAGAATTATACAAAATTTCTAAAAGACACTTAAGGAACAGCATTTCTTTTGTTCCACAAGACTCCTGTTTAATGAATGAAACCATTAAAGAGAATATCTGTTATGGAGAGAAGTTTTCAGAGGAAGAAATTTTTAAGGTATCTGAGAAATACAAGGTTTACGACTCATTTGCAAGATTAGAGCATGGATTTTTAACAAAGATTGGAGAAAGAGGAAAGAATTTGTCAGGTGGAGAAAAACAAAAAGTAGCTCTAATAAGAGGAGCAATAAGAAATAAAAAGATATTTATATTGGATGAACCTACTGCTGCAATTGACAGGGAGGCTGAGAATGATATCTTTTCCTCTCTTTTATCAGATAAAGATACAACAGTCTTAACAATTATTCATAATTTAGATCTCCTTAAGAATTTTAATAAAGTATTACACTTTAGTAATGAATCTGCAATACTTTATGATTCTTTTGAGGAATTCAATAGTAAAAATGTTAATCAAATTGATTTTTATAAACATTTTATTTTATCTTCTGATCAGTTGGATGAGGATTATTCATAGATTATTTTAATTTATTTGTTTAATAATTTAGGAAATAAATAATACATTAATAAATTTATTTATATTTTTAAACAATTTATCAAGTAAACAAATATCAATTATTTATATTATATTTTATTATTAGCATTTATTTAGTTTTAATAAATAAAAAAAATAATTTATTTATTTTTTCTTAAAAAATTAGGAATTAATTTAAATTTTATTGTATTTTATCAATTCTTTATGGGTTTAATAAAACCTTAAATTATTAAATATTTATTTAAAATTTTAATTAAAAAATATAATTAAATTATGTAAATCCTTTTTTTTTAAATTAAATTATAGTAATTTATAATACATTTGAAATTTATGTTTAATTAAACCAATATTAGGAAATTAAAGAATATTTTGTTTTGTCAGAAATTAATATTTTCATAAATTCATATTTTATGCTTTATAATTAATAAAATGTTGATAAAAAAACTATATTCCTGATTTATAAGTGATTTAAATCAAAATATCCAAGTATTATTTGCTAAGCAAGGAAATTCATTTAATTGGTTATTTATTTAATCAATTATTTTTTATAAAATAATAATCATTTAATATAACAAATAAATTGTTGGCAAATATCAAATATTATTGGCGTGATTGAAAAATAAACACTCCTTAATTTAAAATTATTTATAAAATTTATCTAAGGAAAATACTTGTTAGCTTAAAAGGGGTACAATCAATACATCATTATTTTATTGTACTTGTATTGGTTATTTAATAGCTGAAAAAAGTATATAAAGAAATAAATTTGTATATCATATGAAGTTGTCTAGTGTTTTTTTATGTGTCGTAAGCTATTTTGTTGCAGTAAAAGGAAATGCTGGTAAAACAAAGGATAAGGCAAAGGAAAAGGCTAAGGATAAGGCTAAGAAATGATTTATGTGAATAAAAATAGTTATCTTTAATATTTTATTTATTTAATATTTATTTAAATTATGAATATATTTTAAATAAAATTATTATTTTTTAATGAATAATAATCAATTGAAATTTAAGTTAAATAAGGCTAAGGATATTTTACTAAGAAGTAGAAATACTAACTTAATAATTAATAAAGATAATATTATTAGGATTGATATTATTTTGCATAATTTGTATAAATTAAGCTACAGTTTAAATGGTGATGAATCAACAGAAAAATATGTTATGATTTCATTTACATTTAATGAAGAATTAAAAGATGATGTATTATCTATAAAATTTAATATAATTTACTTTAGAAAAATACACGATGATATTTACTTTGATATTAAAATAGAATAAATTAAGTATCTAAATTACATATTATTAATTTTAATACAAATATTAAACATTTTATAAAAAAATTTAATTATTTTATTTTTTCTAGAAAAAATAAAGTATAAATAGTGAAAAAAATATACCCCTATCCTAAAGGATTATTTCTATTTAAAATTTAGAGGATGATGATCTTTTGCCGCCCCAGACTGAATCTGTGATGACCGGTTAAATCTGACTCTGTTCTTAAATATGTTTTAAATTTTATAAATTTTTCAACAAATAAAAATATTTATCCATGAAACCAGAGAATAAATACATGGAGGAGACGCTTGGTCAGATTGAGAGGGAGAATGAGCACTTTTCAATGATTATTACTCATTTAGAATACATTATAGAGCATAATGAAGAGATTAACAGTATATTAGAGGAACAAGTTAAGAATGAAGTCACAAAGCCTGAACAGTGTTCTTTTATAAAAGAAATGTTTAAATAAATTTCTATTTTTAATTTAATTAATTTAAGAAATAGTAAATAATATTATTATATCTTTAATACTTGTTAATTATAAAAGAATATTTACTAATAAAATTGTTTATAATTACAAAGTAAAAAAGAGTAAATAATTTTTAATAATTTAAATTATTTTAAAAATATTTATTTAATTCATAAATAAATATTTAAGGAATATTAAATAAAATAATATTTATTAATATTTTTTGATAACACTGTTTTCATCAATATCAATTACTTTATCAAATAAATGTAGGTATTCATAAGCATGTATTATCATAACCACAGTCTTATCACTAAAAGTATCTCCAAAGACAGTGCTAATAAAGGATTCAATAGACTCTTTGTCTAAATTATTAAGAGGCTCATCAAATAAAAATATCTGTGTATTCCTTAATAATGCTCTTGCGATTAAAATTTTCTGTCTTTGCCCACCAGACAAATTCTCGCCTCTTTCTCCAACAACTGTATCATATTTTTCTGCCAAGCTCATAACTGAATCATGTAATTTAACTTGTTCACAAACAAAATGTAAGTAATCCTCAGTTACTTTGGTCTTTACTCCATAAAGTATGTTATTTTTTATTGTGTCATCAAATAAAAAGTTATTTTGTGGCATATAAGAGAATAGATTTTTGTATGAATAATCACTGAATTTAAGAATGGATGATCCATCTATTTCTATTCTACCTGCAAAACGCTGTAATTTTAGCAAAGTTTTAAAAATAGTGCTCTTTCCCCTGCCATTCTTACCAATAAAGGCAAGTTTCTCTCCCTTTTTGATTTCAAAATTTAAATTTGTTAAAATTTTAACTTTCTTAGCAAAAATATCTACTTGATTAAAAACAATTGATCTCTTAAAACTGTCTATTTTTTCCTCGTTTGATGATTCTAAATTTTCATATTCGTAAATGTAATCAAATGCCATTCTTGCATTCAACAAACCTTCCTTAATTTTTCTATAAATTGTTCCTGTCTTAGAAGAGATTGTGTCTATGTTTTTAGTAGATTTCATCAATCTTCTTATGGAGGGAGCTAATATTACATGCTCAGTGGTATTTTTAAATATGTATACCATTAACATTCCTTTTGTAAGAATAAAAGAACACCCATGCACGAAGTCTAAAATATCCTCTATCCATCCATACTTAATGTAAGCTCTTTCATACATCTTTAACTTGTTATAATACTTTTTGGTCTCCTCATTCTCCATAGAGTTACTCTTAATAATATCATAATTAATCAAAAGCTCATAAAGTGCCTTGTCACACTCGACCAAAGCCAAATTACTAAGTCTTTTGCATCTAATTTTATATTCTGTGACTTTTAAATGTGTAAGAACAATAAGAATTGAACAAAATGACAAGATTAACAATAATACAGAAGAGGATTTGTCAGCAAAACCAAGAAAACAAAAGGTAAAAACCATTTCAATAATTTCACTAAAAGTAAGAAAGATTACATTCTTAACAACTTTGGCAATTCCTATTCCCCCCTGCCTAATAAAATATTGTATCTTTCCACTTTTTAAATCCAAGTCCATAGAAGAATCGGTCAAAATAGTTCTAAAAGCTAAAACTCCAACCTGACTCTGTTGCTTGATAAAGCACACATCAGTTAAATAATCCGTAATACGATATCCTGCCAGCTCAATTAAATCATTTACAACAATTAAAAATGCTGCTTTTGCTATTATCTCTCTTGTTGATTGTCCATCAATCTTTATATCGTTATTAAAATTAAGAACTCTCACTAATTTAGCAATAGTTACACCAAATACAATAGACAATAGATAAACAACACTTTTTTTCACTGTAAAAAATACTTTAATAGAATTCCACAAAATGTCTGAGTCATTTAATTTTAATTTCATTTTTTTGGGATTTTTTTATAAAAAATATGATATTTAAAAAAAGGGGATTTTTTAAAGGATTTTATTTTATTGGTAATTATTTAATAGATTTAAAACAAGAAATATTTTATTTATGAATAACTTAATTCCTTCATTATTCCCTTTTGTACTTATTTTCTATTTAAAGAAATGTCTAAAATTTTTTTTACTTCAAAAGATTAGATTTAAAATTATTTAATTAATAATTATATAAAAAATGAAAAATATTTTTCTTAGATAAATATTTTAATTAATCAAATATATAATTATTTTTATTAATAAACTAATATGAAAATGACATCTAAAGAAATATTAAATAAAAATTAATAAAACCTAATTTTTATACAAGCATTTTACAATATTGATTATTTATCATATATCTATCCTAAACTATAGAATAATATGAATCTTAAAGTGTAATATGATATTTTATGGTATAAATTTTAAACCCCTAATAAGTTTATGGTTAATATCTCTTTAAGACTATAAACAAAGGTATATATAAATAGTTTACATATCTATTAGACAAAATAAACATAATTTCCCGCTTAAGTAGATTGGCGATAGATCTATAAATTAATTGCTTCTTGTCATATCCATTCGGATATGCTTTAATTAAGAGATGCCACACGTAAATAGAGTATGGTCTTTGGGGTGTAATTGAAGAAGGTTAAGGTGAGAATTTATTCACATGATTATAGGAGTAGTTCTTCTTCGTGTTCATATGGGGTAGGATTAATATTATTTTTAAATAAATTATTTTTATTATGTATAATACTTCTATTTAATATGAAGTATTTTAGTATAAAAAAATTATAAATTATAACTTACACTTCAAATGTATGGCAAGGAACATAAATTCTTATATCTAAGAAGCCTGCAGGGATATTACCGATAC
>KK365194.1:18996-29646 GCA_000385875.2 Anncaliia algerae PRA339
ATCTATATATAATATTGAAATCTTTATACATAATATTGAAACAATTATATAAGATATTGCAGCATCTATATATAAAGCTACAACACCCCGTAAATAATTGTTATAAGGAAAAAAATTTACAAAGACAAATGGCATAAAATTCCACTTCTATGATACACTTATATGAGAAAAATGAATAAATATAAACTTTATTAAAACTTAAACTAATCTGTCATAAATTATCTCTTTTAAATTTTTTGCGAGGTACATGTTTAAAAGTATATTAAAATAAATGATTTTGTTTAGAATACTGTTTAGTTCTTTTAAATTTATAAAACTAGCGGTTGTGGCTCAAGGAGGTATTCAAACTGTGGAGTAACGTGTCTAAAGACACATATTTTTGTAAATAAAATTCATTTTCTTTAGTTTATAAAAGTTTTCTTCGCCTTTGTTTTTTTATATTTGCGTGGCTTCGTACCTTTGTCTTTCTTAGGTCCTGTAGGCAAATACTAATTACTATATCTGAACCGTTTGATTCAGGTTGTATACTTCTATTTTTAAATATAGAATATTTATAATCAACCATATTTACTTATTTTTAATCCTGTTTATACTTTATTTCCCTCCAAAAGGGTTAGTTAATAGGTTATATCCTATTAATATGTTTAAGCTATGCTGGCATTTCCCTTTTTTAACTTTAATTTTTTACATAAGGGACTTCTTCACCCCCACGCTTTAAAAATAATAACTTATTATTAAATAAATAAATATAAAATAATTAAATTAAATGCAGAATTAAAAGCATGATTGTAATAATATGGAAAAAGGCTATATATTAAAAAAATTTAAAATACATGTTAGAACAGCTAGACAAAATCAATGACTTTGAGTTTTATAATCTATTAAGGGATGAGGATGCAGCAATATTATCTGTGCAACGTCTAGGGGTGATAAGAGAGTCGAATCTTTGTTGTTCCAAAGAAATGATTCTTAGAAAAAATTAAGGAATAAAACAACGGGTATTATTTTCGATGCAATGTTAGAGGTTGCAGAAAAGAAATATCTATAAGAAAAGGTACCTTTTTTGAAGGATAGCACCTAAGTTTTTCACAAACACTGTTATTTATTTACTTTTTTGTAAATAATAAGACTTTTTTTGAGCAACTCAAAAGAAAATGTAGAATTACCAGCGATGCAACCATTGTAGAATGGTTGGCATCCTGCAGAGAAGTTGCAGCCAATATTTCATCATTCATCCTACGATGCTTGGCGAGATCGGTAGGGTTGTGGAGGTGGATGAAATGGCCTTAGTCCGTCGAAAGTACAATCGTGGTAGGATTGTAAGAACCCAATGGGTTTTTGGCGGATACGATGTTATTGGAAAATAGGTTTTCTTGTCAAAGTGCCAGATTGTACGCGAGAAACTATTTTTCCAATAATTGCAAGATATATTAGGGCAGGCAGCATTATGCATTCAGATTGAGCCAGAATATTCAATGCTTTATGTGAATTTGGTTACGAGCGCTATACTGTTAATCATAGTCGCAACTTCGTTGATCCTCATACAAGAGCTCCTACAAACCAAGTAGAATCGATGTGGCAAAAAGTTAAAAGTGTTAACAAAAAAATGTATGGTACACATAGGACAACTTTGGAGTCCCGTTTAGGGGAATTTACATGGAAACAAAGGTTTGGGAATAGCTTGTAACATTTTTTGATCATATAAAAGAACAATTTGAATTAAATATGTTATCTTATATTTCATATTTTATTTAATTATTTTTTCTTTAATTATCATTTTATCTTGGGTTTATTTGAATGTAGTTTTTGAAATTTAAGTGTACTTTTTTAAAACGTGGGGGAGGGAGAAGTAAATAGGTGCCCATAAAATTGCACCTTTACATTTTAAAAGGGCTAAGAAGCTCATAAGAATAAAAATAAAAAAATAGACCATAAAATTGTGAAGTAAAAAATTACAGGAACAAAAAATAATAGTCGATAATTAAAAAATAGATAATATTATTGGCAAAAGAAAAAAATTAATATCATAAGGTTTTTTATTTAAATGTTTAAGTCTTCTTTCTGTTTTCTCTCGTCTTCTATGCAACCTCATAAATTTTTTAATATTTTGTTGCTTCAGCAGGACCTCTTTGAGATTTAATAGATATTTTAAAAGATATTCTTATTTAAAGTTTCAAACACCATAATTTATTTATAATTGGACTATTTTATAGTTTTATTCTGGTCTTTAATTAATCCTAACTAGGATTTATTGAGCAATTTAATTTATCGGTATTGGGAATGATTAAATTAATGGCTAGTGACCGGTTTGAGGGGCAGGGTTCTAATCCTAGATAAGGTTTTTTTACAAAAATATTTCAAAAAAAAATAATTTTTTTAAATATAATAATACATGACAACTCACAGAGAAATTGTCAAAGCAACACTAAATTATAAATCAGCCATAGAATATTTACAAGGAAATAACTATATTCCTCAAAAATTTTGGTGCCAAACCTGTTCACAAAATATGAAAATCGAAATGAATAATAATATATTTCGTTGGCGCTGTAGTAAGTGTAATAAACGAAAATCCTTACTTAGTAATACCATCCTTTTCAATTCAAATCTTGATCTTCCTTTACTAATTGATTTAATTTATTTTTGGAGTTTAAATTTAACACAAAATTATACATTAAATGAAATTAGTTCAAAATCTCGAGATACTATAACTCGTTGGTATCATACCTTAAGTTTGCAATCATTTTTTATTATGCGTAATTTATCTAGAGTCAAAATTGGAGGAGTAGGTTGCACAATTGAAGTAGACGAATCTAAGTTTTCAAAGAGGAAATTCAATGTTGGTCGCGTTGTTAGGTCCCCATGGGTAATAGGCGGTGTGGATATCTTCACGGGAGAATTTTTTTTGAGAAGTTTTATTTAGAAACAAAGAAACCATAGCAAGTGTTTTAACTGAATGTGTAGAAGTCGGATCGACAATAATTACTGATTGTTGGAAAGGTTATGTTAATCTTAATGAATTAGGATTTCATCACTTAACAGTAAATCACAGTAAAAATTTTGTTGATCCACGTACAGGAGTGAATACACAAGGGATTGAAAATCGATGGAGTGTTTATAAGCGTAAATTTAGATCTAGGTATATTACATGCAAAAGCGAGTTGAGTTTGATGTTTTCAGAGTTTATGTTTAAGTTAAAATTTAAAAATGATACATTTTCTATGATTATGCGAAATTTAAATAAATTTAATTAAGAAATATTTTTTTGAAATATTTTTGTAAAAAAACCTTATCTAAGATTAGAACCCTGCCCCTCAAACCGGTCACTCACCAAATTAATTGTTCTAATCAGCGCGATTTCATGTCATACAATATTTTTTATAAAAATTAATTATTAAAGATCACCATAAATCTTATGCCTTATGATATACTACCTCCCCTTAGCATAAAGATTTCAACCCTTTTATATTTGCCCATTGATCCTTTCTTTGATTTAATTTTAATAACACCAAACTACTTTTTGCCATTTAAATATCATAAGGTCCATTAAATAGAGCTTTATTCTTTCCTTTTACTTAGTTTTTTACAAAAAATTTCATTCCTTCTTTATATATATAGCATTTCTAAAAAATATATTGCTTATTTCAAAAAATGACTCTTGTACATATTTAATTTATAAATTTTCACGGCAATCCATATGAATAGTGATTAAAATAATATCAACGATAATATTAAAATATAAAAAAGGTTTAAAAAAATCAAAGTAAATCATTTAAAAAGACTTGTTAACGACGACGATCTTTCAATTAAAGACGCAGTCTTAAAGTCGAGCATTTCTTTTGAAAAAGCAAAAAAATTATATAAAGGCATCGACTAGCAACTGAAAAAGAATCTATTAATGACTTAAATTACATTGGTTTAATAAGGCGTCCAAAAAATTAAATTTAGAAGTTTAAAATCTAATTGAATCAATTTATGAGAAAATCCAATGTGCACATTTCTAGATATTAAAAAGGTTTTTTTGAATGACATAATACAAATATTTCAACAACAAGTATTGAAAACGGATTAAAAACCATAGTGGTTACCTTAAAGCAGAAAATTTTGGTGTTGGATCGTGTAAACACAGTGGACTCAAATGAAAAGCCTAGGCAATATGCATCAACTTTTACTAATGAATCATCAAAAAACAAAAGTTGTTGCGGTTTTCTTGATGAATGTGGGTTTAATTACCACATGAGACAAAATCAGCTAAGATATTTCTTGGGAACTAGAGCATATGTGACGATCCAGACAGTTAGAGATATAATGCAAACTTTAATAATTGCAGCCTCTCAAAGCTAGTTATTCATCATAAATTGATTTCTGATAGCACACGCAGTGGCCAATTATTTTATAGCTTTATTGTTAAGTTTATAGGGATATTAAATAATGATCCCTTGATGAATATAACATGGTTAATTATGGATAATGCTCACATAAATTGCGTTCAAGATGTTCTTACAGTCATCAAAGCATCAAATTTATGTCAGGTATTTTTATCGCCTTATTTTTATATGCATAATCTTGTTGAGCACATTTTCTCTAAGATAAAACTTTGTGTCCGATCACAACTCGCAAGTCTTTTTGTGAAAAGCTATAATAGTAATTTATACGAAGTGATTGCTTACGTTTTTTTGGCTCTTTGCATTTCTGATCGCATAAATTATGTCATTAAAATGATGAAAAATGTAGCAATTTCTCTAGAAAGTAAGCCCTATAATGGAAAAAATATACTTAATCTTGTTAATATTTTTAACATATAAATTTTTTTTTAGAAATGAAATACTGAGACATTTTTTTTGAAAATAGGGACGTATTTAAGGAAATGCTATAAATCATATATTTTTGACAAGTTAAAAAATTTTTTAGGGCAGCAAAATTTTTTTTTGAAAAAGTGCTTATTTTTTCCACACCGAACCCCCTTTAATGAAAAAAGCGATAAACTTTATATTTTTTGTGTCTTGGTTTTCTCGATCAAATTATTAAATATTTCATCCCCTTTATTCATTGTCTATATTTATTTTGTCAATGAAATTTTATTACTCAAATCATTATGATTGCAATTTCTGATTAATTAAAACATATAATATTTTAAAGGTTCTAATTAAAATCTAAATGATGTTTTTTTCTTTATTTTTAAACCTCTAATTTAAAAATATTTTCATTTTGTAAAATTAAGAGTAAATATTTAACAGAAATAAAGGATCAGATTTTTTTCACTGCCATATGGCAGTATAAAAAATCTGATAGATAAATAATAATTTAAAAAGTGTGATTTAAAATTAGGAGTAGAAAAATATAAATATATGTAAAAAGTGAAATAATAATATGATATTTTAATTATTATTTCAAAATGAACCCCTAATATGTATTCTGCAGATCTTGATACTTTATTAACCAGAATGTCAAAGGCTGAATTGATACAGTATTTGAGGCAAAAAAACTTATTGATGAAAGAATTAAAATGTGAAACTTGTAAACAATATTTAGTTGAAGAATCCTGTGCATATTTTAAAGATGAACAATGCTTCAGATGTTATACTACAGATTGTAATGATTACATAAAAAGAATTTCTATCAGATCCAATAGCTTTTTTGCAGATTTTTCTTGCGATTTATTAGTTGTATTGAAGGTTCTTATACTTTTTAGCTTTGATATTCAACGTCATAACATTTTTAAGAAAAAAATTGCTTCATTTACCTTAATCGACAAAATTTTTGACAAACTACATGAATATTTAAGAGATGATATTTTAAAAATGAGTAAAATGGGTGGACATGGTGCATTTGTTCAGGTCGATGAGACCATGTTGAATTATAAATGTAAGTCACATCGTGGTCGTTCAGCCTTAAATAAAACTGATGCACTCTGTATAGTTGAAGTTTCTAACTCAATAACAAAGGCTTATGCAACTATAATACCGAATAAAGAAGCAAGCACAATCATACCAATAATTTGTGACAAAGTTGTAAATGGCACTTTGATATATACAGATGAACATAGATCGTATGCTTCATTAGCACAAAAAGGTTATGTCCATCAAACGGTGTGCCATAAATACAATTTTGTGGATAAGATTTCTGGGGCACATACACAATTTGTAGAAAGCTTTAATAATGAGCTGAAATTAGATATTAAAAAAAGGAAAGGTGTAGAGACTAATTTAAGAAGTAAGTTTTTAGAGATTTTTATTTGGAAATTTAATAATAAGAACAATAGGATAGGGAAAATATTTGACTTAATTAAAATTTAATAATTATTTTCATTTTTTAACATTAATTACAAAATTTTATAAAAAACATTATAGATCATATATTATTTTTTATGGCAGCAGAAAAAATCAGATATTTTTTTGGCAGCAAAAAAAATCTGATCCGAAATAAATGCATAAAATAATTTATTTTGATTTTTGACCAAAGAAAATTGGTAAAATGAAACAAATATACAAAATTAATTTAATAACATTTACTATGTCTAATATAGAAAGTATGAGAGAAAATTAAAATACATATTTCTAAAAACAATTGCTTTAAAAAGTGCATTATATTTCTATATTGTTTATATTTTATTATTCTTAAAGACATTAGAAAAAAAATAATAAATATAATGGTTCTTATGCCTTCTTAAAATAAATAATATAGTTCCATATATAGCATTCAAAAACATCCTATTATTTCATCCCCCAAAAAAATTTGAGAAGGATGGAAATAACAAAAGATCAGAATATGCATTGTATTATTTTTTCTGCAAATTTACCATGAAAATGTTTAATCTGGGTGTGTTTTAATACCTTTTTAAGTATCCTGTTTTTTTAGTCAAAAAGAAATTTATCTAATTGTATATATTTAAGGTTACTTTTTTAGAGTTCGGAAAGTAATTAATCCCATGACAGCTTTTTTCAAAGCATAATTTAGAATTACTATTCTTCGCCTTTACTTGTGTATTTTAGATTGTTTTGTTAAAATGATAACTTTGAAGAATTTGTTTCAAAATACTAATATTTTTTTTGTACAATCACATTAATTATTATTTTTAAAAAATATCACTTTGGGATTCGAACCCAAATCAAAATTTTTCATTTAAATATGTGGACCTTTTAGTGCATATGACCCTATGATACTTTACCTCTTGACCGCTGTGTTTCATGCGTTCTCAAAAATAAGACACGTTCCCCTATAAATTAGTGATTTGTCAAGAATTTGTATAATCTCTTTAATATATGCAGCAAATATAGATCCGTTATATGTTCCATTCATAACAATTTTATAGTGAAGAATACCTTTTTTATGCCTCAATTATTTGCGATTTGCTTGTTGCCCAGATAGAAGGAATTTTTACATTTGTTTTTTCCCCTTAACCATCTATATTTAACACAACTCATGTGGTAATAGAATCCATATTCGTCAATAAAGATACATATGTCTTTTTCTCTGGCGACATTCAATTAAAATCAGTATCATATTAAACGCATCTATTATTTATTAGTCCTGCATTTACTTTACCAAGGACATTGAAAGATCTTTTTTATGTTATTAGCAATGTTGAAAAAGCTTTTTGATACTTTTCTTGGATAGTTTAATTCCAAATTTTTGTAAAGCAACACTTTATATTCGATTTAAATTTTCCCTAAATATTCTTCGAATTTATTTCCAATTAATGCAATAATTTCTGAGATAGGCTTGTTAGATGGCTCTTATTTGTTATTAGAATTATCTGATCAGTATTTTTACGGTCTAAAATAATTACAATTTTTTTATGGCCCTAAATATTAAAAATATCATTACCCTACATAAATGAAAATTATTGAAGAAAAGTGATTAAAATGTCAACAAAATTAGGATGTGCACACTGCACTGTTGCCATAAATATGAATTTTTAATAAAAAACCACTGCTCATACTCAAGCTGTAGAAAGCTTTAATAATTATTTAAAATGTTATATTTAGTTATAAAGAGGAAAAGAAGTTCAGAGAAGATAGAATTTTTTAATTGAATTTATGTGGAAATTCTATAATAAGGGATTTATTACTTAGAAACTATTTGATTTAATTAAAGTTTAAATTTAATTTTTTTTTAATTTCTTAATTTCTATTTTTTTAATCATGTTTTTCTATTTTAAAAACATATTTGAAAAAACAGTTTTTTTTATAGGCCTTACGGCCCATAAAAAACTGATCAGGATTATCATTTATTTATTTTTTACCTACATTATTTATTATTGATCTTGAGCTTGAATTTTTGATTCAAAATCCTAGGGCTGCTTCTTTTATCAACATCCCATCATTTGTTACAAATAGAATAAGACTTTCTGCGTTTAAAAGTTGAACTTTTGAATATTTTCTCTTAAAATCTTCCTTATTTCAGCATATCGATCTGAAACCTGTTCTTTTTTTCTTGATTCATTGGGATAAGAGTAACGTACATTAAAAGATTTGCAATTTTAAATGTCTATTATTTTTTATGAATGCTATATTTAAAGAAAAGTAAAAATAATCAAGTAATTATAATATTAATTTATTTACAATATATTTAATCTCAAATCAATTAAAGATATATCATATTATTTCTTCTACATAGAAAACTTGGAGCACAATATAAATATTACCTTATGTTAACCTTTAGTGGTAATTTCTTTTATGTTATTTATTATTCAATAAAATATTGCGTTCTTACATAGGAATAGCCTGATTTAATAGTATTAATTGTTCAATTTTAAAATATTAATATTTTAAAATAGATTATTAAATTTCTTGTCTGAATTATTAATAACTCAGAAAAAATGGAGATTCTTGTGGATGATACAAGATATATAATATATTATCATATAGTTTGAAAATTAAATTTAAATCGTTTTTATTTAATCTAAATTAATGTTTCATTAATCTCATCTGTTTTAAATAATGATAGGGTTAAATATTATTATTTAACAACCAATATTAAACTTGATTTCGCAAAGATACTAGGTTCTTGCATTAAAACCAAGATCAATGCTAAATTTTAACTCATTTTAAACTTATATTTGTCAGAATTAAATAACATGAATTTTTTATTATATTTCAATATTACCTCCTATTACCAATTATCGCACTGAGTAACAAGGTGGAATAAGCTTTACAAAAATTTAAGTAGGTAATTAGATTTCTCACCTACAATTATAAAACTTAGTCTTATTAAATGGAAACAATTTCTTTTTTCAAATCCTTTTCTAAATAAAGTTATGAAAACGATTTAGTTATAAACACAAATCAAATATTTTTTTAAACCATTAAATAATTTTTAAGATAATTATATGGAAAATCTAATCAGAAAATATTTTTTTGATTTTTTAATTAATTAAAATAGAAATTTTCCAAGTATTAGTTGACATAAAAATTAGGAATTAATGTTAGAAATTGATTCAATTCTATTTTTAGTTTAAATGAGATAAATTATGAAGAATCTTATATAATTATTGATATGTCACTTCCATTTTCTAAATATGAACACAGTTAATTCACTTTGAAGAATTTATTCTTTTAATTATTATCTTATCAATTTTTCAAATTAATTAATTGATTAATTCTTAGAACAAATAAGAACAGAATTTTATTTAATTTAAATTAAATGATTTTATTAAATTAAAAAGTTCTAAAATAAATCTCCAATTTAGATTTGATCAGGTTGTAAGTATTTCAACAAAATTTAAGCACCCTTCAATGGAAGAATGGATTAAAGAATTATCAAACAAATTAATGGATTTTAAATTTACATTTGTAGAAGCAAATAATAACTTAATTGATAAATTTGAAACTTTAAATGCTAAAAATATGTGCCTTGCAGAAATAATCAGGCCTTGTGTATCCAATGCAGTCCGTGATTTATTAAATAGCAAACTTAATTCAATGCAAAAGGCAGCTGTGAATGCTATAGCTTCTACTTTTAAAACATTTCAAGAAGCAACGACCCCACACAGGAAAAGTAATGATGGACTTTATAACAGAAGATTTGATAAAATCACAATTTATGCACTTGAAGAAAGCTTTAAAAAAAATCCCTATCCTTCAGAGCAAGAAAAGGCACGCATTCAACAGGAGTACGGAATTACATTAAGGCAAGTCTCTAATTGGTTTACAAACAAAAGAAATCGCTCGAAATTATCATCATTTAAATCCTCAAATTCCAATGAATATTTGGGATTGTATGATGAATATAAAGAATAAAATATTGCTTGTAACTTTATTTATATTACTCGAATTCTAAAGTATTTCGAATATAAAAAATAATTATAATTACAATCGATAATATTTTTTTGAATAAAAAAAATGTCTTTAAAATAAACAAACATTTTATTAAATTAAAATAATAATTATTATGAAAACACAAAATATTTAAAATATTATATAACTTAAATATAATTTAAACTGAATTAAATAATCAAAATATATTAAAATCAAAAAAATTATAAATAAAATATGGAATTCAGGAGACATAGAACGATTTCCCCAAAAAAGTGGCTTATACGAAAAATTAAAAAAATAACCCCTGAAAATTGGAATTCACAAATTCAAGAAACTTAAATAAATGTTTAATAATAAATTAAATAAATTATAAACTAGAAATTAAAATAAA
>KK365196.1:8889-24918 GCA_000385875.2 Anncaliia algerae PRA339
TGATCTTTTGTTTTTTAAATATTGGCGTAAAACAGAGCCGATTTCCATAATAAAAATGTATTTTATAAAATAGCAGCAAAGAATAGCTCCCCATTTATATGCAGATATAAATAATAATCTAAGTAATAATATGAGGAGTTAAGATGTTTAGAAGGAGGATAAAACAACTTCGAGGAAGTATTTTTATAATTTTTTATTTATTAGCAACATATGATTATTTTTTCATCATTTATATCTTTGAAGGTATTTTGTTAATTTTTACTTCTTTCGCTTGAAAATTTACATTTAAAACTTCTAATAACAAATTATCTTATTATTTAATATTTTTACATATGATTTATTTTTACATATATCAAATTTACAATTCAGAAAACCTCAAAAGTTCAAATTCCTAGGGTAAATATTAATCTTTAACGAAAAGAACATATTTTATTTGAATGAGAATATTATTAAATTAATATCCAGAAAATTTGAAGGTTAATGATCATTTTGTTAATGAAAGTTCAAAGTAACATATATTTATAAAATTGTAAATTATTTCCTGCATGATTTGAGTTTTAAACATCAAAGTGCTTTTATTATTGATTCGCTCGATTATGTTATAATTCATGAATTATTAAGTAAATAACTATAATACGATTATAATAAATATCTGATTTCAAGAAAATTTAATATTGTAAGTAAATTATAGAGTAGAATTTCAATAATAGCTATTCTCCCTAAAAAAAGATTATTTTTCTCAATTAATTTTTAATATAATATTTTCTAAATTTAAAGGTATAGAGGAAATCTATTATAGTGCATATTCAAATTATATGTTTCCAACAAATTAAACATTTTATACTTGAAAATATAAAGTTTTTTCATCGAAACAACGTTTTAAGTTGCTTGGCAATAATTTGTTAATATTTGATATTTTTTAAAACATATAAACAAATAATTTATGAAGAAAATTATAGAATTAAGAACCATAAAAATCATCTCTTTAACATTTATTTACTACATTACTGCTTTAACACTTTCATTTTTTACTTCATTTTTCCTTAATGAAAAAAGATGGAATTTTTCTTACCCACTATTTATTGCAGGATTACAAAATTTACTTCATTTTTTATTTGCAATGATTGCTACAAGAGGACTGTTTACTTTTTCTTGGATAAATATGCCTTGCTTTCTGTCAGCAAGTATAGATATTGGAGTAAGTTCCTATGCTTTAAGATATGTCACATTGGCATTTTTTACAATGGTTAAATCTTCAGCCCCCGTGTTTATCTTATTAGTCGGGTTTGTCTTAGGGATAGAAAAACCATCGATATTTCTTTTTCTTTTAATGTTTACCATCGGCACTGGAGTTTTTCTTACATCGTTTAAAGATACTAAGTTTGATATGCAAGGATTTTTGTTGATTTCATCTGCCTCTTTTATGGCTGGATTCCGTTGGGCATTTATTCAGTACCTTATAGAAAAACGAAACATTGAGAATAAATGTGTTGTTAGCACAATTAGAGATCTGTGTTTTCCAATTTCCATCATTCTTCTTTTTTCATCTTTTTACATAGAAGGCATAAAGAATATAATTATCAATGAATTCTGTCAGAAACGGTTTCTTTTTAATGTAGGATATATTTTTACATCTGGTCTATTAAGTTTTACCTTACTTGTATCAGAATTTTACTTGGTCAAAAATACAAGTGTAATATATTTGTCTATGGCAGGAATTGTGAAAGAGCTGATTGTTGTTACTTATTCTGTTGCTAAACGAGAGATAACTTTAAATTTTGTTAATTGTGTAGGATTATTTGTGAGTCTTGTTGGAATAATTTGTTTCAATTTGACAAGAAATAAGCTCAAGGAATTTTAACATAATTTCCTTTAAAATAGAATATTTATTAAATATTTATTTATTCGTTTTTCTGCTTCTCGTTAAGATCCTCAAAAAAATTTTCCAAAAATGTTTATGAAAAATTATATAAAATTAGCGTTTAGTTCAATGTTTTAGTAAATTTGTAAAATATAATTATATAGAATGTTCAGAATTAATTTTAAGGACATATGAAATAGTTGTAGTCAAAATGGTATTTAAAAATTTAAAATATTTCAGAAAAGTTCATTTCATCAAATATTTTTTAGACACGTATAAAGGATCTTAAAACATTAATTAAAATAAATAAAGATTTAAACTATTAAGTATTATAATCATCAATATAGAATAAAAGGATTAAATAGATTTATGCTTTGAAATCTATAAATTTTCAGGAACATACAAATCAGGGCTTGAAATATATTCGTCAATTTTACATACATAAAAGGATGTGCTTTCTACTGTTTTAATAATAAGATAAAAAGAATATAAAACGTATATGAGGCAAAATGAGTGTGTTTTTAAAATTTTTAAACATTTTATAAATTGCAAAAGTGTAAATATTTTTAAATATAAGAAATGCAACATTTAGATTTTTAATGGTTAAGCCATTCAAATTCTAGTTAAATTCAAGAAATATTTAATTGAGGATATAAAATAAAAAGTAAATTTGCACTATAATTAACAATTAGAAAATATTAAATCTCCAAGGTATAAATATTTTGATCATTTTAAATGAAACTTTGAGAGAGGATATAGTTTTCAATTCGCTTTAGGGTTATGCTCAATAAACCCCGTAATTTTATTGCTGAATAAATAGTTGATGCCTATTTTATCGAGGATATGAAATTTAACTGATGCATTCTGTCGGTAAATTAAGTTACTATCAATAATGTCACATTAAATTGATCTTTTATATTAAAAGAAAATAGATTTGTAGAATTCATTCTGACTAAAAATATGAATGTTGGGAGAAGAAGCAAAGGTTCCTGTAAAAATGTTTAATTTATTTTCTAATTCTTAGAATATTCTTATAAATTTGTTTTGTAAATATAGGAAAAAACAAAAAAGTTTAAATTTCAATTATGACAATGCGTTTGATACCCTTAAAAGGATATAACAAAAAAAAATAATCTTCACGGAAATTGACTCCGTTCAATTAGTCGATCTTGTTAATCTATAGATTGACAAATTGTGATTTTTTTGGATGTTTAATATCTCTACTAGTAAAATGGGATTTGAGGATATTATTAGGTTAATAAATCATTAAAATGCTAGAGGGAAATATTCTATGGGTAGGGATTAAATATAGTTTTAAAAGCATAATGCAATATACTCTGAGTAATAGTGATTTTTTATTATTTGACTAAACCTTTAAAGACAAATTTATCAATTAATTTCATTGTTATATGATATATTGTAGAAGATATAATTAAAATAGAAAAAATTGAATTATAAAATCATATCGTTTTTACATTATTTTATTTAGAAATAATATTAAATACCCTTTAGATTGTTTTAGAAAAATAATGCAATCTACCTTTATCGAAAAATATTTTTTTTTCTAGAAAAAAATTAATATTTAATAATAATTTTTCGATACCCACGCAAGATGAAGGAAATAAGAAGCAACAAGCAAGTACACCATTCAAGTAGCCTTAATAAACCATTTATTCCTTTATCTCTTTTTATAAGATTCTTAAAAGGCTATGAGATTGTACCACCAAGGTACGACATTTTGAATTCAAAAGAAATGTACCAACAGAAAAATAACATACATCAAAAAGTAAAGACCTTTACCTTCACAATAATACCAGAAGGAACAGACATTAAGATTGCCAGAAGCATTAATGAACTTCAAACATTAGATCAACATGACCTGCAAGCGTGGATCACAGAATTCCGTGACATCGCAAGAACAAACTCTTGGACAGACAAAGCATCCATCACGATTTTAAAAGCTGTAGTAAACAAACCCCTGTTGCGTCTATTTGAGACCAAATCCACATTAGATACATGCTTAGATGCCATATTAGAAGCTAAATTTCCAGAAACAAAGCGCTTCCATTATGAAGAAGAAATACAAAAAATAAAACAAAAAAATTATTTTTTAATTAGTGAATATTTAGAAGCATTAAAAATCGCCTTTAGTCATTACTGCCTGTGCACAAAATTGAAATTAAAGGATCAAGAAATGAGATTTGACGAATATTTTTATAAGGGATTGGACTTCACCACTAAGATGGAGATGGAACGATTAGGTATATATGATATTATAGGAATCATTGCAAAGATTGAAGCAATTGAAAAAATAGTTTTAGAGTATCAATCAGCTAGGAAAACGTCACAACACTTTGATAAAAAACAGAACACAACAAAACCAATGGGATTAAAAGTTTCCAAATATTGCCACTACCACAAAACAACCAAACATGACAATAATGAATGCAGGAAGCAAAAGGATTTTAAGGCAGAGAAGAAAGATTCTAACCTTCAAATTATTGAGAAAGTCCCAGTAATTGACGCAATAAAGACGGAAGCTAAGATAGACGAGCTAGCAACAGAAGCAGTACTGGACAGTGGAGCCACATCAAACTACATTTCATTAAACATGATCAAGACTTTAAACAAAGAAGACAACGTCACCCAAGCACAAGAGAATTGCGAAGTAGGAGATGGACGCAAGGCGGAAATTATAGGTAAAGTCAACTTAAATTTTTGTCTTCCAAAATTTAACAATAAATTATTTTCAGAAAGCTTTAAAATATTAAAAGGCAACTTTAAAAATATTGTTCTAGGCAATACTTTTCTTCAAAGAAATAAAGTTAAGTTTGATTACGGCGAGCTCAAAATTACGATAGGTTTAGTTTCACAAAAAATGTATGACGAAGGTTATGCAGCCTGGTATGAATCTCCTGATAAGTTACTTAACGACAAATTTATGATTCATAAGAAAGAAAGCATTGTGGAACAATCAGTAAGAGCTGAAATAGAAAATCTCATCAAGGAATACACAAAAACTAATCCAGTCTTAGGATTGATACCTAATGAAAAATTCAAAATCCAGCTTCATGATACAACTCCATTCGCATCAAAAGAATATCCAATACCCTACAAACTCAAACACAAGGTAAAAAAGGAATTAAACAGATTACTCTCGCTAGGAGTAATAGAGAAAAGCAACTCTCAGTATACATCCTCTGCCTTCCCGTTACCAAAGAAAGACGAAACTATAAGATGGATTGTAGACTTCAGACAATTAAACAAGCAGACTATAAAAGACATTGATACCTTTCCAGGACTTTGGGACCAGTTACGCAGCATACCCTCCAGCAAGATATTCAGTTCACTTGACCTTGCTCAAGGTTATCACCAATTAGCCATAGACCCAAAAGATAAGCAATATACGTGTTTTATAACGGAAGAGGGAAAATACCAATATACTAGAGTCCCATTTGGACTTACTAATGCCCCTCGAGTCTTCCAACGCATAATGAGGAACTTACTAGATTCAATACCATTCTGTCGTGTTTTTATTGATGACATATTAATTTTTAGCAATTCATACGAAGAGCATTTGTTACATATAAAAGAAATTTTAAAAATATTAAAAGAAAATAATATATCAATAAATTTTAATAAATGTAAGTTTCTGAAAGATGAAGTATCTTACTTAGGACATATCCTAAACGAGCATGGTATTCGGGCTGATATAGCTAGAATTAAAAATATTGAGGCCTTCACCCCACCTAAAACTATCAAGCAATTGCAAAGGTTGCTTGGATATCTCAACTGGTATAGGCCTTTCGTTCCCAAAATTAGTCATTTATTAGAAAGTTTGACAGAAAAAACCAAGAAATCAAATAAAACAGTACTATGGACTCCCGAAGATCAAAGAACAGTAGAAAAAATTTTCTTAGAAATAAAAGATGACGTTATTCTGAATTATCCTGACTATTCTAAACCCTTTCAGCTTAATGTTGATGCTTCAAATACAGCCATTGGGGCGGTACTCAAACAAGGAAATAAACTTATAGGAATTTATAGTAAAAAACTGCAAAAATCTCAATTAAATTATACAATATGTGAAAAGGAACTGTTCTCAATTATTCAAGCCTTAAACTACTTCAGAAAAATCATTTACGATTCAGAAGTTTACGCATTTACTGATAATAGAAACATTACGTATGACAAAGATGTCTCTTCATCCAGAATCCAGAGATGGAAACTTCTTTTAGAGGAATTTAATATTAGATTACAACACACATCTGGGTCTCAAAACACTGGAGCAGACTTTTTATCCAGAAATTTAAGAATGTACGAAGAACAGGAGCATTGGTATACTACTTTCTTAAAGGAGATAGAAGAAAATCAACAGTCAGACATTAAAAAAGTAGAAGGAAGAATGTTTAAAATATACAAAGGAATCAAACTATACATAACAGATGAAAATAGAATTATCATTAATGATAGACTTAGTAAACAACTACTTAACAAACTTCATGTGTATCTCGGACATCCAGGAACTAGTTCGATGTTAAAAACAATTAAAGATTATTACTGGTGCGATAAAATGCAAGAAAAGTGTAGTCAAATCATCGAAGCATGCAATGAATGCCAGCGCTATAAAATTAAAAGAACCAATTGTGGAAAAATTCAAGGAAGCATTATTACCAATGAAAATTTAAAACATATTTCTGCTGATATACTTGGTCCCTTTATGACCAACAACTTTAAAACAAAAATGAAATGCAAGAGATTCTATATATTAACTATTACTGACAGATGTAGCCGGTTTACCAAAATTTTCTTGCTCCAAAAGCCGCAAGCTAGGGAACTAGAAGCATGTTTTAAGAAATGGTTTGAGTCATTAGGTAAACCCATAACTTTACTAACCGATCAAGGTAGGTACTTTATCAGCAGAGAATTTGTTAAATTTTGCAAAAATAACAAAATAAAGAATATTTATACAACTATTTTTAATCCTACGGGAAACTCAATTTCAGAACGAGTAAACCAAAGAATTACCTTTCTCTTAAGCATTTACAAAAACAAAAGTCTAGCAAAAACAATTGAACATATAAATGAAGTGATTAATATTATACATAACAGGAGTACAGGGTCCACAGCATATAGGATAATCAACACTACTGATTTTTTAGATATATTTGAATTGAATAAAGACAATAAAATTAACACAGAGCATCATAGGGCAATACAAATTAAAGAAAATACAAAAAAAAATTAACAGTAGGAGAAAAGAATATCTGTATACAAAAGGAGAAGATTTTTTTATCAGAAATTTCTACAGAAAAGATAAGCTTGACCCTCTTTGGAATGGACCATACACTGTTAAAGAAAATAAGAAAAATTATGTTACATATACCAAAGGCAATAAGGAGCTTAAGATAAATATTAAAAACATAAGACCAAAGCGAGAAAGGGGTAAAATATCGAAAAATATTTTTTCTAGAAAAAAATTAATATTTAATAATAATTTTTCGATACCCACGCAAGATGAAGGAAATAAGAAGCAACAAGCAAGTACACCATTCAAGTAGCCTTAATAAACCATTTATTCCTTTATCTCTTTTTATAAGATTCTTAAAAGGCTATGAGATTGTACCACCAAGGTACGACAACCTTCAAGTCTCAAATGTAAAATATTAAATTATGCGACATGAAAATAATGTAAGCATCAATAATATAAAATATTTGGAATTTATACAAATAAAATTTACAATGATTCACAATTTAAAAATTAAAACACCCCTAAATCAGCAAATGGCTCAGAATACCCTTACTTTATTCTATTATCTTAGTTGGATTTAAATTTTGGTTAAAATTGTTCAAATTTTCTGTGTTTTTAAAAAAGAATTTAAGAAAATTAATCAATCCTATGAATGTACATTTTTCAAAAAGCAAGATATGAAAAACTTCCAGTTAAATTCAAAAATATTTTATGGAAAATTCGTTCGATTATATGGTTTAAATTATGATATAATTCTAAAATTCTTAAAAGAAGTATTCATATACATAAGAAACTTCAGTAAGTTTATTTTAATATCAAAAATATAGCCCGACGAATAATTTTCTAAGGCAAGACGCAATATTAAAATTTATATATATTTTTTATATAATTTTTAGACAATATTTATGATATTTTGAAGCATTTTGGATTCTTTAAAAATATTTGAGATTGGTTGATTTTATAAACATTTAACTCTAAAAAAATATTATCCTTCACATTTTGAATTTACTCTCTCTTTTAAATTATTTAATGTAAATAATTATAATCATTCATTTAAAAATAGAAGGATGAAGGAATCCCGTTTTTGTCGATATATATTAGAATTTTCACAAGATATTTAATTTTATACATCAAGTTAACTTTTATATTTGGCATTCAGTAATACTACGCGTTAAATTTCAATATTAAAATTTTACTTTCCATTTAAATATTTTTGTGTATTATAATAATACTTGATTATAAATGCTTAAAACATTATTTTCAAATAAATTTTTTGCATCTTTAGATTATTTCTCGGAACAATCTTGCAAAAAACATATTATACTTCTTTCTTTTGTTTATTTTATTGCCTTCACAATTGAGATATGTAATAAGGTCGGAGAAAAGCAGTTCAAACGTGTACAAGCCATATCTATTAAAATGAATTCTTCAGCATATTTTAATGCGATGGAGTCGCTTATTATTAAAATAGGTTATAGTCGAACAAAATAATTGTGAAAAATACGCGCTAAAAGGGTATGACGTTTATAAGCTCATTATGATGCATCAAATACTTTATAATTTTAATTGGAGGAACAGATTGACTTTCAACATATTCTGTTAGTAAAATGCATGGAATTATATCTGCCAACATTTTTTATATGTTATTTACATATTTTGGCAAAAAGGCGACGTTTTTTTAGGAATTAACAATAATATAAAATGAAAAATCGTGTATAATTTATTTAACTTTACATCTATATTTTTTATAAGGGCCCAAAGTTTATATTTAATTTGTTGCTATCCTGTTTTAAATAGCCAGAGAAATATTAACATCCTTAATTAGATGTCAGTATATAATCTTTACTTATTGCTTACATTTTAAATACTATGGTAACTCAACAGATAATGCATCCATTTAAGGATAAAGTATAACATATGCTTTTATTGTGGTTTATTTAGATTAATTAAGCCTGATTCGGATTAAGTTCAGAGAAAAGTATTAAAAAATTTTATTAAATAGAAAATAATCTTAAAAATCTCTTTTTTTAAACTTATCCAACTATTTAAAAACCATTTACTGTATTATGAAATAATGAATTGCACTGATGATCAGTACGATAACCTCAGGTACATGATTTATAAATGATATGCTTTATTTCCATAATTCACGGGCTTACAGAAAAAGTAACTGCTTCTAATATAGATTTAAAGAATTTGTTACGATTATATACACTATCGTGCAAAAACAGGCCACCTCAATATTTCAAAAAAAGGAATTATAGGAAGGTAAAAAAATTATATGGCCATTAGAAAAAATTTTTTATCGTACTTTAGAAAAATATATTGCAAATCTCTTGATAATACTTTTATTATGTATAAATTTACAATTAAAAAAATGTTCGTGCATGAAAAAAGGGCTTTATATTTTAATAAGAGTTATGGCGTTCATTTGTTTTGTTAATAGCGTGGGCTCTTTTTTGAAAGCTTTCACAATATTTTTTGCTCATTTTTTCAGATGCCGAATCTCATATGTTTTTTATTTTTTCAATTAGCGATACTTTATTATATTTGTTTGAATTGCTTTTTCAGACCTTATAAAAGCCAAAATATTTTTTATTGGGTTCATATCCGGTGATTATGCTGGTCAATCAAGTACTTTTATTTCCTTTTCCATTAAATATTTTGTGATCATTTGCCTATGTGCTTCGGATCATTATCGTACATGAAAACAAATTCAGAAGGTCTTATTTTAAAGGTAAATTCGTTTAACTCATTGCAAGAAGTTGCATAAAACGAGTACTGTTAATTTAATCTCAATATTAAATTACTGCCTCCCTTAAATGATATACAACCTAATATCTTACATTTCCTCCAACATGTTAATATTCTTTTTAATATTTCTAGTATCTAACTCTACCTCCCATTTACGATGCATGTATACTATTCCATCTGAATAGCACAAGGTAGATTTACATTCGTTAAAGAAATATTAAGTCTGATAATTCTTTCTTTTTATATCCAAGAGATTTCTCGATAAAATTTTCCGCTTAAGTATGATTTTTTATATAAAAAAGGCAACTATTGTTATTGGTTAAATGATTTAGCTTGCACGTTCCTCTAAATTTCTACTCATTTTTATATAGGAAGAATAATCTTTCATATAAATATTTAATAAAATTTTTCCCGAGTTGCAAAACCAATACTACGCGACCTGAGCTCTTTTTTTACATTTTACTTGTTGGTTTTCGTTAAAGTTTTTCTTTATTTTGTATTGGATACAACTTCCTTCACGTTTTTTAGGTATTTATCTTTGGGATTTTTCTTTTTGAAAATCTTCTAAAATTAATGCTATTTCCTCCTTACTTATGTGCTTTTTCATTTGAAGGATTAGAAAAATAGTAAGGCTTTTGTTTTTGGAGGGAAGACACTTTTTGGTGGATGCCTTTTTTTGCACAATCATTTTGATTAATTTTTTGTTTTTTATCACCCTATGTTTCACTTTTTTAAGAAAATTGTGGGCCTTTTTTTGTACGATAGTGCATATTATCTTTTATAAATGAAGATTTCTTCTTTTATTTTATCAACGCCTATTTCAAATCTACTAGCTTAAATATCTATTAAATTTGAGATTCTGAAAAGATTAAAATATCATGCAATAATATTTAGATATTGTTTTTTTAATTTTTTTATAATAATAAAACCTCTTCACAATAATTTTTACAATTATACTCATTTTGATCTTTTCACATAATATTGTGAAATTTTGTTTCTACTAGTAGCTTTTAAATAAAATAAATACAAGAATCCTAGCTATTGATATGTAAAAATTATAAATCTATAAATATATAACTTTTCTATCGTAGTGTCACCACATCTGAGGCAGTTTTAATATTTTTAACTCAAATGCGTAATCTTCTTTAAATATTAATATACATGAGTGAGAAATTCTTTCGCTCTGCAAATTAATATTTTCATAAGGTTTGTACTAAACTCAATTTTGGTGGTCTATTTATAATTTTTCATATTCTAAAAAATCAATATAAAGAAATATTTGACGCATCACATATTCCATTATCATACATCAGATACCTATTATTTAAAAATTATATAAATGACAAGAAAAATATTCAAAACAATTAACAGACTTTTGCAACAAGAACTTTATCAATTGTTCTAAAACCTTTAATATTTGGAATATATGTAGTATAATGTTTGATTATGATACAGAATTTTTTTGTCTCTTACTTTGAGACTCAATTAGAAAAAAATTTATTGCAATATCTAATCACTATAGTTATAAATTCCTTCAATTTCTTGTTAAGACAAAATTAATATTTAATAATTAACCTAAATATTACTTAAGCGCTATTTTTAGGGTGAATTAAGTCACGTATACTAGAGGTCTGATCAAGATTATTTTTCGGAGAAATAGAAGGCACAAGTAAACAATGACAATTTAACTAAATGCTTAAATTGAACAAAATGAATACAATATTCAAAATTAGAATTTAGGAAATCTTTTAGATATCTTTAATAAATATAATTTAATGAGTCAAAGCCAATTTTCTTAAAAAATATAAAAATATATCATGCAAAGAAAAAATTCGATACTTTTTTTAATTATTTTTTAATATTAAGAATATAGTAGAACAACAACTAGTTCTTTTCTCAAATATTCAAGGCGGTTGTAATATTACCTTCTATTAAATTGGTGGAGTTATACCCAGGTATAGCCACTGTTGCATTTTGAGAATCACTGAATATTTCCATGATAATATTATAAGGCACATAGCATATGATAAATGCGCCAAAAATTAATAAAATCAGAGGCAATATTAATTTTTTGAATGTTATCTTTTTTTTATTTTGCATAATATTAATTGCCGAGGGAAATATGTATGCCAAAAGCGTCATAAATACTGAGGCAATAATTTGTATCACTCTTCCAACATTTACACCAAAGGATCCACAAATAATCAAAATTAAAAATTGGACACAAATAGTTAAATACCTTCTTTTCTTAGTTGTTTCTTGATTTCCTGTCAATAATTCATTAAAAGTTCTCATAGCTATTAGCGTTTGGCAGGTAAATGAAGCACATAATCCAACAATGAATATTAAAGCCACTGAAGAAGTAATTCCAAAAAAGATATCAACCGTTCCTCCTCTTATTGAATCATATACAGGAGAGCTTTTATTAAGCAAAGTAGAAAGTATGTCACCCTCTAAACGATTGCCTGTAATCATATATCCACATAACCCAATTATAAAGTAAACAATAAATGATACGAAAACTCCAGAGGCGATGACCTTTGCGATATTTTTTTTGCTTTTATCTGCAAGGTCTTCATAAATAGGAATTACTCCTGTTTGACAAAATGTAGCAAAAATTATTTCTGGCAAAGATAAGACAAGTTTTCCTTCCCCAAACAAGGTTAAAGATGATAATGGATCTCCTAAGAAGAAGGAGAAAATAATTAATACTAGGGTTAAGCAACTGATTCCAATAATTGTTGCATAACATAACTTAGCCAACCTATCCATTGTTTTAATCTTTGCTATCATTGTAAAAAGAAAAATACTAATTCCACTTGAAATTATAAACTTTAAAACATATTCATGAATTTCTTTGTTCTTAGTTAATAATGTGCTATATAAAAATTTTTCAATGAACTCAACAATGAATAAAAAAAATACTAATGTTGTTAGGTAACACATGAAGGCAATAATAGCATTGGCAATATTCTTCCCAACCCTTTTGCTCAATATTTCAAAAAGAGTACCGTATGTTGTATGATCGATGTTTACTTCTGATGCCTTTATGAGGCTATTTTCTTTATCTCTGCGTTTCGCAGAAATACACAGAACAAAAGAAGAAATAAAAGTAAGTACAGAGCTCATGGCTAACATGCAAATAAACCCTAACAATCCTGATCTAAGATATGATTGAGACATTTTAATGGCACCAATCCCAATTATATTAGATAAAAGAATTTTAAAAGCTGCTAAAAAACCAATAAGCTTCTTTCCTTCTTCAAGTACCAAATTTTCCATTTATATGAATATTTTTTACCATTATATAGTTTTAATGATGATGATTACTATTTATGATTGATATAGTGTAACTTAAAGGAAATTAATAAAGCTTAATTAAAAAATTTTTTTTATAAAATACATAAATTTATGGCATACATGTTTTATATATATCTGGATTCTAAAGAATCAGATAAAATAAAAATATAATATGTTGTTTTATTTTCATTATCACTGCATTCTTTTATTTTTAAGATTGATTTGTTGCCATGACAAATTTGATAAATTGCATTTTAATTGGACTTATTAAATGACCTTTAATTAAGCGATTTGTGCCATGATTTGATTAATATTTATTATAATGACAATATCTAATAATATGATCAAATATATAAAAATTTTGATTTATCAACGTATAAAATTATCCATTCCAAATGCAAAAATTCGGAAGGCTTTCTTATAAAATAAATGTTGTTTCTATTTATTAGGTAAAACATTTTAAAAAATATTTTTTAAATATGGAGAATCGAAACTATTATCCATAAAAAGTGAATTTGATCCATAAATATGTCATATTAAAACAGGAAATTAAATAAAAGAGAAAGTAAAATATAGAATAAGTGAATAATATAATGATTTGACTTAAATTTTGATTCAAGCCTGTGGAGTATTAATATTTTTTATAAGGGTGTACTATAAAATAATTTAAACTCTCAAATAACATATTTAAATATTTTATTTAGAGATGAAATGGTAGAATGTTTAAAATACAAAGAATTCCAATTTTAAATGTCTTTTGAGAATATAACAATAATTTTATTAAACAGAATATCTAAATTTCTCTTTCTCTGTATAACTCTTGTATTATTTAAAGATATATATCTCAAAACATTTTGAAGCTTATGTGTATATATTTTTTTATAGAATCTTCTTCTAAAAGATTTCTATTATATTTTAAATAATACTTATAACAAGCTTCCGTTGTTTAAATCAGCTAATATGGTAATGAACAAAACATGACAATTATATGTCTAGCCGCCATTAACTGTGTTAAAGGGCAAATAGGTAATGCATTGAGGTTCTCATATACTTTTTCATAAATTCAATTGGTTCGCAAAAAGAATCTTTATATAGAACTTTTAGAATATAATTTTTGTTATATAATTGTAATAATAGTGTTTTTATTATATAATTTTTATAATATTTTGTATTTATTAAAATAAAAGCAACTATATAATAAGTTCATAGCATAGATTTTAATCTTTAAAAGATATTCATATGTATCTATAATAAATAACGATTTCGACTACCAACCACATGATCATCTGTTTCATAAGATGCGATTGTTGGGATTTTCTTTTTATTTATAAAAACATATATTTTGTGTATCAATTAATATTTTAGATACTATAAAACTTTTCTGTATGTATATGTTGCATTTTACCATTTGTATATAGTAGATAGAAATATACAATTAATTCTGCAAAGCTATATTAAATTTTTTGGTTTTTTGATAAATTCAATTTCTAAGTGAATTTTATAGCTGATATATCCCGTTTTGATATCAGTTTTATTTTACCGTTACAAATACACAATAAAAAGATTCCTTCATAGCATTTGTTACATTAACAATTTAACCCTTTGTTCAATACTAAGAAAGCCATAAATACCATCAAGAATTATAATTCCTCTTAGTTCCATTTCACAATTTGTAATAATATTATTATATTTTTTTATTGGAATCTACTTAAAAAGGTTGTTTCTTGAGTTTCTAGATACATTTTAAGTTTTTTAATACAAGTATTATTTTAAATTTTCCTTTAGTCATTATTCTTTACCTAATTTTGCCTATATTCTTGCATGGAATATTAAAGGAAATTAATTCTATTGTAAATATATCCAATAGTTTCATGTTTATATTAAATTACTTGTGTGATTTTTCATATGGCTGAATACAATTTTTCGTTTATTAATTGATGATTTCAGGTAATTGATGAATTAGATTCCATCACTTTATTAAATCAGATCCCGCCAAAAATAAAAGTATAATAGAATGAATTTTAAATAAAATATGTCCTTTAATCATTTTAATAATAATCTTAACATTTAAAGTCTTTATTTGAAATATCAAAAAGACAAAGTGGTAACAATGAGGTACCACAGTAAATAATTTTCAATAGAATAAATTTAAGTCTTTGCTTTAATCTAAATATTAATCGAAGATCTAATATAGACCGTAACTTTTAAAAGCCTATAGTAATATTGTTTATAGAAAACATTTTTGGAGTAAAACAGTTATAAATCCCAACCTCATCAAATAAATCAATCTAGACAGCTGATTATATGGTGATATTATTAAGGGCGTTTTAAAAAAATTTTAGAATAATTATATTAATTCTAGGTAACTATTTATTTTTATAAACAATATTAAAATATTAGAAATCCTGGATCAGCAGTAGAATCAGATATTTTATGATCAACTTAATGAAATTGAAAATTATGGTCATATTTTCTTGCTAATACGATTTTATAATCAAAGGCAAAATCTTTTTATAATTTTCCAATATGAAACAATGTAAATCAAAAAAATAAAAGCTTAAAATATTACATGGATATTTAAATCTAAAGAATTACTAGTTTTCTTTTATCCTATTGATTTCTGAAATGAATTAATGTATTTCATTTAGTTATATTTTGTTAACAGCATCAAAACTTGACATAAAATTTAATCTCTTTGCTTGTTTGAGTAAAACATAATATCAACATATCTTCAATGTATAAAGTTATACAAATATCTAATATGAGATAAAATCTTGCTTTTATTCGTGAAGAAAACTCATTTATGTGCCAAAATCCTATGTTAGATTCCTGCATATAGACAATAATTCGCAGTTTGAATTCC
>KK365204.1:0-14931 GCA_000385875.2 Anncaliia algerae PRA339
GAAATTATGATCGATCAGGTCGTTTTTTTCCCCTCGAGGGGAAAAAAACGACCTGATCCGAATAATCTTAGAAGCTTTTTAATTAATCATAAAATATTCTTGTAAGACTATTTAGATTAATATCTAAATTTAATAATTCTTAGCCCTTAAAAGTGTGTTACAGAGAAAATAAAAGATTCGTTAAAACAAATGTTTTCCTTTATAATTATAAATATAAAATATTTGATATTAATGTAAAAAACATGATTAAATAAATATATTATAATTTGAATGAATGTAAAGAATTAGAAAGTAAAATGCAAAAATCTAGTAATTAAAACTATATTTTATTTTAATAAATACATTATAAAAATAGAGTACCATGCTAATTTTAGACATAATAATATTTTACTTAAAAAAGCATGCAGAATAGATATATGTATTATAAAAATAAAATCAATTAAATTCTTGGTTTGATTAAAAAAAAGACAATATATCGTAATAAATGAAGTACTATTTGTAAAATAAAAGTCAATCTAGCAATTTATAAGAAATTTACATTGAGGTTGTGCAATAAAGAGGAAAGTACTTTTAATTTATAGTTTTTCTAACCATCAATCTAAATTTGCTAATTTTTATATATATTTTTAAATAATGTTCTCATGGATTCCATTGTCTACAATCTCTAAAATGCTTAGTATTTCAAAAAATACTATAAGCAGATATTTTAAGAAAACTTTAATTCATCCTGAGAAGAAAATATCTTTCTCATATTATAATGGTAGGAAAACAATAACTTTTTAAGGGTCTACCAATCTAAATTCGATCGACGAAAATATTACAGAGGACATAAAGTTGATGGTATTTAGGAGCTAGAAATAGTAGAAATATTTAAAAGGCAAATTGTATTCCTATCAGTTCCCGATGAAACACCAGGAACATTTATCGTTATAATTAAAATATGTTACTTTTGAATTCCTTATATCCATGATCGTTATAAATGATGCATAGATTTAAAAATAGGTTTCCCTTTACAAAAAAATTAAATCATTCATACGCTTTGTAGATTTTGTAAACAATATTACATACCAATACAATTGAAGGAAATCGGGCGACATGAAACAAAGTATACCATACAGACAGAACAAAAGAATTTAAATTACTTTATTTACTGTGATTTAGGATTAAATGGAACAGCGATTGATATTTTTAAAGGATTCATTAAAGTTTTGTTGAGTACTTTTATTTATGTATATTACTCTAATATTAAGTATTTTTATTTTGCCATTAAACTCTAAAATTATTAAAAATGATATTTTATTTTACGTTTCTTGCATTTTAGATTTTAGATAATTATGAGTTGTGTTTTCATATTTCAATATAAGCTACTTTTTGTGTCGTAAATGATTGCTTTCAAAATTTTTATCTGATATCATAAAAATTATAATTTAAAGAAACGCCTATGGTATTTGAAATCCGATCTTTGCCTTCCCTTCTTCCTCCAAAAGAAGATTACTGTGATGTCCCAATCACAAAAAAACAAAATTAATACTTGCTATTCATACACTCTTCCTGCTTTAGCCTTTAGACCCTCTGCCATGGTTGATCACCTTTCTTTTCTTGATAATTATTTCCTTGGTGCTCATGAGGATAAATTAAAAATCCTCGAAGCTGATTGGCTAATCTGGAAGGCAGTATTTGAGTGGAGCAATTTTAAATAGATAATCTTTAAAAGTAGCAGTCTTTTTAATAAAAAAAATTTACTAAAAGTGAGAATGTTGGGTCCTCACCGGTACAAAGGTGCTTATTATCGGGCATGAAATCCAGAGGACACAACAATCACTTTTTCCTAGTTAAAAAATTCTTTTAAAATTGAAATTTTTATTTTGTAATGTCTTAATCACATCAAAAAGCCCTGTGGAATCATTAATATTTTTTAGGTAGGATGTTTTTCGCTTCACTAAAATATTCTTATTTTATTACATTTTTTTTATTTTTAATATGTATGATTAATTTAACAATCTACATAGTGGTCTATTAATTTATTTAAATTGTAATGAATTATCAATAAAAAAACATTTTCTAAAATAAATTGAAGATGCTTGTGTTTTTTCACCAAAAGAATTTTATTCTGAAGAATTTATTAAATTAAGGAGATGTTAAATTATAAAATTTATCTAAAAATTCTCAATTAAAAGTATAGGATTATTAATCAAAATAAAGAAAAAAGCAATTTATCCTATGAAAAAACAAAGAAACGGGAATATTCTGGGGCTGTAGTGGTGATATTAAAACAGGACTTCTATGAATTTATATAATCTTGCAGCATTGAATATTTTATTTATAAATGCTTCTTAGTATCAATCGATAAATGGTTTAAATTTGATATTTTGGCATTGAAAGAATATAAATTCTAAAAATTACCAACAATCCTTCTATTGCAATTATATTTAATCCTTTAAAGAATTATATTTTAAATAATTTGTTAGATAAATATTCCTTAGTCAAAGATTTAATGAAAATTGTTAATATTTTTTAAATTCAAAATTAAAAAAGATTCTGCAAAATGAATAAAGTCGCAGTCTTAAATAATTTTCTAAGAATCTTGTGATTGTAAATTTAAGTCAATTAAATTTAATTGAAAATATTTTTAAAATAAAAATAACAAGACATTAAATTTATTCAAATTATTTGAATTTACGAGGTAAAGTTAGTTTCTTTCTTTTCTTTTTAGGTACTTTTTTACTATCAGTGGAAAGACTTTTTTTAGGTAATTTATCCTCAGCAACACTTGTTTGAGATATTTTCTTATTTTTATTAATCAAGTTTTTCTTGATCAATGTATTTTTATTTTCTAGAACTTCTTTTTTCTTTTCAACTTTACTTTTTGCTTTCTTGCTTTCTTTAGAATTTATTTTTTCATCATTCAATACTTCTTTATTAACAGGTTCATCTGATTCCTTACCAAATTGTTTAACCTTTCTCTTTGTAATTTTATTTTTTTCTGATACATTTATTTCTTTCCTATTTTCATCATCAGTTTTAACAATTTTTTCAATCTCTAACTCATTTTTTACTGCATTTAATTTTTTATTAGCTTGAGCTTTAATTTTGACTCTTTTAACTGTTGAGCTCTTTTCTTCCTGCAATGAACCACTTTTTTCTTTTTCTCTTTCCTCATTAGATTTTACATTTCCTTCAATATTGTTCATATTAACTGATGTTAGCATTTGTTCTTTTGCTTCTTTAAAGAATTCTATAAATTTATCAGTCTCATGTTTCATTTCTTGACTTAGTAAATTAATCTCCTGCATTGTTTTATCATCACTCTTTTCACTTGAATCATAAGATATTTCAGAAACATTTACAGGTATTTGTAATGTTTTATTGAATAAAAAATCATCAACTGTCTTTTTTTCTTTGGTTTCTAACGAAATCAACTCATCAATCTTTCTTTTAACATTCTCACTCATATGAATATTAGAAGCTTCCTCAGTCTTTTTTGTACAGATAGAATCTTGAATGGTTCCTATGTTTGTTAAGTCAAAGCCTGCTTTGGATTTGCTATTGGAATCATAATGAATTTTATTTTCATGAGGTAATTCAAATGCATCAGTTAAACATTCAGACTCTTCAACATAACCAGGAGTAGGGCATTTATTTTCTTCATTAATTTCAGATGCATTACTTAAATTTTCATCATTTAGTTCATGTTCTTGATCCACAATTCTTTCTTCTAATATTGGATAACGTAATTCTTCATTGGTATTTAAATCATTCTTAGTATCAGAGGATGTTTGTAACAATTTTTCTTCATTTGAAGTTTGTTCCTCTCTCAAAATACCTGGAATTTCTTCATTTTTAGGATATAAAGAATCTTGTATCATTTCTTCCTCACTTTGTATATTGTTGGTATTCAAGTTAACTACATTTTCAAAGTCTTCTATGCAATATTCTTTATTAACTTCCTCTCTAATATCATCCTTATCTTGTTTATAAATATTTTCCTCTTCATTTAAAACATTAGACTCATTAAAATTATTTAAGACTAAATCATTGTTTACTTTATATTTGTGTTCCTCACATTTTTCAGATAAAACAATATCATTATTTTTACTAAAGTTGTGACTTAAACCATCAATTTTTACTATCTCTTCCGTAGATACTTCTTTATATTTAAATAATCCTTGTAAATTTGGTTCACTTCTTTCTTTATGCATCAAATCATCTGATATAATCTTTTTCTCTGTATTTCCAGTTCTTTTTTCATCCTTAGTTATAAAACTATTGTTTTCTTTAGCTTTATCTTGCAAACCTTCATTACTTTTTTTCTCGTCTTCCTCCACATGTTCATAATTTTCATAAATATTTTTTGATTCATTTATTTCATTCATTGGATTATTATTACTTTTATTTAGTTTATTTAAATTTTCCAATGATTTAATTTGATCTCTAATTTTATCAGAGAAGTTTTCTGGTATCCCCCCACTAAATAGTTGTGGATCCATCCCTGGAAAAGGATTGCAATTGTGATTCATGTTTCCTTTAAGCTTGTAGGGAGTGTTAATTGTATGAATAATGTCCTCTTTAACATGTAATACTTGTGAAGTAACAATATTTTTTTCTCCATTGTTGCCATAGAGAATAAGTTTATAGGAGGGTATAATTTTATAATGCCAATTCGTAAGTTCAATACAAGGAAATAAGTCAGTACTTCTTTTTTTAAATACTTTATAATTTTTTAGATTATTGAATGATTCTGAGTTTATAATATCTGATTTCTTCATGGATGATAAATAAATTAAATTAAATTTATTATTAATTTAATTTATTAATTTAAAAAAGAATAAATATTTTAAGCTATAAATATCTTATTGTTATTAATAATTAATTTAATAATAAATTTAATTTAATAGTAAATAATGATTAAATATATGTGATATATTCCAGTTCTGCTAGAAATCCTTTTAGTAATATTAGATTTAAAATTTTATTAAATCTTTTTCATTTACATCTTTTTCACAAGATGCATAAAAATTTAATAAATATTTTTTTTAATAGTCTCTTAAATTCTTTATAAAATTTTCCTACCTAATATATAAAGGTACATAAATTTTATAAGAAATTAGGTATAACTTATAGATTTATTCTTCAAATATTAATAGTTTAATTTTTCAATTTTTTTTAAAAAAGCATTTTATTTTTATTTGATACTTTTATTATTAAATTAATAATTTTTTAAAAATAAATAAATTTATATTATTTATTCCTTAGTAATGCATAATCATTCCTACAAGGTTTATACAAAGAAGCAACTTTGGTTTAGAACTTATGTATTTCCATTGTACCTAATGCCAATACTTATGGCATTAACTAAAGAACACGTAGTCACACCAGTATTTACAATACTTACTTCTGTTTTGCTGTTGTTTCTTACTTTATGGGTTCAAAAGATTAACATCAACTTTACTCTTAAAGAAGTAGGCTATCTTTTTGAAGAATGTAAAAAGAATTCATGTGCATTGGAATCAAATGAACCAATTAAAAAGAATTTACCTAACAAAGTTTTGTATATTTTATACAAGGACAGTTTATGCAAAATACAAAAAAACATTTTTATCTACAAATACAACACTTTTTATGTCCAAGGCTATGAAATACATCATCTTTCTTTAGATACATACCACACATTTGAAGAGTATGAAGAAAATAAAGTATTTCCTAAGTACTTAGAACACTTTCCCAAGAATGAATTCAATGTACAGCCTCCTCTTTTTTTAGATTTATTTGTTGAGCATGCAACAGCACCATTCTTTGTGTTTCAAATGTTCTGTGGAGTGCTTTGGTGTTTGGATGAATACATTTACCATGCATTGTTTACAATTTTTATGCTGATTTTATTTGAAATGGGTGTTGTTTTCCAGAGGATTAAAACAATGGAGGAATTCAAAAGAATGAATCTTAAACCAATTAGCATTCATAAGTGCATTAATAATGAAATAGAAGAAGTTTCATCGACAGAATTAAAGCCTGGTGATATTATAGAAATAAATGAACCAATAAAGGTGCCATGTGATTTGCTGATACTGGAGGGAAGCTGTGCAGTAAATGAAGCAATGCTAAGTGGAGAAAGCACTCCATTTATAAAGGAATCTATCCAGTCTAGGGATAAGCATGAGATATTTAATTATAAGAGAGATAAAATACACATTCTTTATGCAGGAACAGAAATACTTAAGACAAATAAGTTAAAATGTTACACAATTAAAACATCATTTAATACTTTACAAGGTAATTTGATTTCTAAAATGATTTCTAATGAGAACACAGTCTCAGCAAACAATAAGGAATCATTTTTATTTATTTTGTTTTTACTTTTCTTTGCAATAATTTCTTCAATCTACTCATTCATTGAATCTAAGAAGCTTAATAAAAGTAACTATAAAATTATGTTAGAAATAATTATTATTCTTACTAATGTAGTACCACCTGAATTACCAATTGAATTAACAATAGCAGTAAATAATGCAGTGCAATCACTCATAAGAAAAGGAATATTCTGCATAGAGCCATTTAGGATACCTTATGCAGGTAAAATAGATGTTTGTTGTTTTGATAAAACAGGAACTTTAACAGAAAGTCAATTAACAGTGCATAAAATTATTATTAATAATAATTTAATTAAACCAACTGAATTAGAGAATGAAGAAAAGGCTCTTTATAATGTTAAGTTAGTTATTTCTTCATGTCATTCATTAATTATTTTAAATAATAAAATAGAAGGAGATCCAATGGAATTATCACCATTCAAATACTTAGATATTAAATTAATTGATGATGATTTATCATCCTTTGATAATTTAAAGATCAAAACAGTAAAAAGGTATCCTTTTACTTCTTCACTCAGAAGAATGACTACCATTTGTGAAATAGAGAATAAAACTTATTCCTGTGTCAAGGGAGCTCCTGAGGTACTTAAACATTTTTTTAAGAAGATTCCTTCTAATTATAATAATTATGAGAATTATGCTAAAGATGGTTACAGAGTACTAGCATTAGGAGTCAAGGAACTAAGTAAATATAGTAACCTAAGGAATAAATCATTTTCACTAAAGAAAAACAAATCTTCTAGTAATATAAGCAATGATACCTCTTCTACCATTATTTCAGAAGAAAGAACTGATTTAGAAAATGAATTATCATTTGTTGGCTTTATTTTATACGAGTGTAAAATAAAATCAGATGCTTCTTCTACTATTGATGCATTGATTAATTCTAATCATCAAGTGATTATGATTACAGGTGATAACTTATTAACAGCAGAAAATGTGTCTAAGAGATTAAAAATAATTCATGAGAATGAAAGAGGAGTAGAAGGAGATGATATTGATTTAGCATTAAAGAGAGACGACTTTTATAAAATAAAAGTATTTGCACGTGCTAATCCCAAGCATAAAGAAAGGATCATTGAGAGATATAAATCAATTAACATGACTACACTTATGTGCGGGGATGGTACAAATGATGTAGGTGCATTAAAGACTGCACATGTAGGAGTGGCTATCTTAGATAAGCCACCTGTTGTTAATAAACAAGAAAAAATAAGTGAAAATAAGGATAATTTATTGAATAGGTTAAATAAAAATGTGAATGATAATTCTGATGAAGTAGTAATTAAGCCAGGTGATGCTTCAGTAGCAGCATCTTTTACTGCTAAAAATGGTAAATTAGAAAGTGTATTAGAAGTAATCAGGCATGGCAGAAGTGCATTGGTTACAACAATTCAGATGCATAAAATACTTGCATTAAACTCACTTATCTCAGCATTTTCCTTAAGTGTCTTAGATTCAAAGGGTATAAGGTTTAGTGATTTTCAAATGACTCTTTCTGGAATACTTTTAGCATTCTCATTTATGTTCCTAACCACTTCTAAACCACTAAAAGAAATTCATAATAGGAAACCACTTAGTAAAATATTTAATAAGTACATCATATTAAGTATCATTGGTCAGACTATTATTCATGTTATCACTTATTTATACATTCTTAAACATTTTAGTTCACCAACAGAATTAAATGATCAGTTTGTAATGACTCAACTAAATTCAATTATTTTTATAATTAATTTATCACAACAGTTAAGTACATTCTTAATTAACTACATAGGTAGACCACACAGAGAAAATATATCAGAAAATAAACCACTCTTCATTAGTTTACTACTACTTACTGCATTCTTATTTTTATTAATTGGTCAGTTTAATAAAGAGATACTTACTTATATAGAAATAGTTGATTTAAGTGATATTAAGTATTTGTTAGGAGGAATAGTTTTAATGAATTTCATAGGATGTCTTTTAGTAGAGAAAATATGTTTAAAGTTATTTATGAAATAAACTGATTTTAATGAAATATTTATTTTATAATTAAAATATATTAAATTTATTATATTATGTAGTTTCTTAAAACATAATTAAAATATTATAAATTATATTTAAAATATACTATAAATTATATTTAAAATATCTATAAATTATATTTAAAGAAAGATTTCTAGAATGGTATAATAAAATTATATTAAATTTATATTTAAAATATAACTTATGGAACATAAGTTATGAAATCATTTATAATAAAAATCTATTTTAAATATTTGTTACTGTTACAATATTAAATATTTAAAAATTAAAGTATATAAACAAAATATTGTAACTGACTCCTCATTATGAATAAAAGTTATGAAAGTAAATATTTTATCAAAAACTTAATTGAAAATTACTTCAGCACAAGGAAGATGCCCTTGGGTTGTAACAGTTACCTAGATGTAACAATATTATTCTACTATAAAACAATCATTAATTTATAGAATAAAATTATTAAATATCCTATGAATCTAACAATATATGAAAAGAAGTTAGCATTTTATATTATATAAATAGAATTAGTAAGAAAATTTTTAGTGAAACATTTATATTTTATAAGTATTCATATCTTTAATTACCAAAAAATTCTTTTTATTTAAAAAACATTATTTTATTAAGTTAGCTTAAAATTGTTAATAATAAAAATATATTTAATATTTTTTAATAAATAAAATATCTTATACCCCATCATCATGTATAGTACCAACAAGGATCTCCATGCACGAAGAAAGGAGTCCTCCCAGTTGAATAAATATTCACAGGTCAAAGGTTTATAAATCTTATATCTAAAGAAGGGTCAGTTCTTCCATGGGAGGAACAAAAATAAAACAACAATATCTCTACGTGATATATTTAATGTAATTTCACAGTCTCTATTATATAAGAAGGATGATTAATTTAATTTTTTTATAAATATTAAAACAAAGCATTCTTAACAAATAATATATTTTATAAAAAGATAGATGTACAAAGACTTTAAACATAATGTAAAAGAGAAAGTGATATCTTATCAATTATTAACATTCTAAAATATCAATTCCATTTTCATAAAATATCATGTATTATAAATTATCTTAATTTTAAATTAAAAAAAATATAAAAGAAAAATCAACAAAGTAGGAAATACAAGTTTAAAAACATATTCTTTTTGTTTTAAGTTTATAAATCTTTACTTAAATTTAATATATAAAGAAAACTCTGTTCTTTTCTATTCAAAGTTTTTAAGATAATAAGAAGTAAGTTTAAATTTTATAATGCTAATTTTAAAAAGCTTGTGGCTAAACACTGTTGTATAAACAACCAATCAGAACTCACATACTGAGTATTTAATTAGGCTTAATTGTAGGGGTAATGAGAGACAAATATAAAGCAATAGCTTTAAATAAATCATCATTAGAAAGCTTTTTAAATGGATGATTAAGGCAGTGTGATTACGCTAAATACCTAATCATTACTCAGAATTTGATCCCACAAACAAATTGATTACGTATGTTTTTAGTGATAAATTGGTATATTTTTTAAAAATACATAGCATGCTGAGGTAGTCTAGCATTCCACATATGGAAATAAGTTCCTGAGTAAGGATTTATTCATTTGTTCTGGAGGTTCTTTTGGCCTTCCATGAGTACTCTGTCCTTTGTATACAGAAGTATCATGTAAGGCTATTCTCCTTTCCTTTCTTGTATCTCTAATGATAATATATTTTTAAATAAATAAGTTTGTATATTTTTCTTTTTGATGAGAATTTCCATCACATTTATTATACATAAATCAAGTATCATTTAATTAAATATAAAATATATTGGGTTACTTATGAACAATATAATTTATTAAAATAAATAGTTTAAGATTTGAAATGATTAGAATACTAGAACAAAACCATAAGTTATCCATATAAATTAGTTAAATAAAAATAATACAAAATGTAAAAAAATATTTCTTACATCTATTAACATATTTAAGCTTCTAAATGGTAGGTAAAAATTAATATAACATTATTTATGTATTCAATATAAATTAGCAAAATATTTTATTATAGCTTATACCTAATTTAAAAAGATAATGATCTATTAAATTAATATTATTTTATTAATCTTTTAAGAATTATTATTTATAAAAATATTTTTTAAATATTCATTTACAAAAGAATTCTTTAATAAATCATAAATAAATTATTATATTTTTTAATACCATTTCTCAATAAAAAACAATCTTTTACACATACATTTTTAAAAAGATTATTTATGTATAATCATTTAATCTAAAATATTTTAAATATCTTAAATATTTATTTGAATCAAAATAATAAACAAACATGAAAATATCATTTTATGAGACTAAAGAAAGAATTATACTTACAAAATATATAAAAGTAAAGGAAGAACCTTATAAAATAAATGATAGAAAAATTAAAATAGAAGATGATACCATTGATTTATACAAAGAAATAATTGAAATTGAAAAGATTATAAAATATAAACATAAGACAGAAATAATACTTCTTAAGAAAGTAAAAGAGTTTTGGAGATGTATCACACAACGTGATACATATTCTTATAGGAAATATGAGTTTGATTTAGAAAGTAATGATAAGCTAGATACACTAGAAAAAATGATGTATTATTTATATGAAAATGGAAACAATTCAGTTAAAAGAAGTATGAATCAGTCATTTTATGAGAGTAAAGGAACTGTTTTAAGCTTAAATTATAATAAAAATAATAAATAATAGAAATATTAATAATAAATATTAAGTATATTGAAAATATAAAATTTAATATGATTAAATAATGAATTGAGGAAAATATTTTTTAATTCACATAAAGTAAAGGAATTTATTCTCTAATCTTCAAATGTTGTTCATCATAAAAAAAGTACCATTAAATGAATAAAAAGCAATAAATATTAAATATTTTATATATATTTTAATATTACACTTTAAAAAATAAAAAAACTTTAAAAAATATATTTGTTAAAAGTTTTTAAATCTAGTTCTTGCTCAGATATTATACAAACAATAATTTATGTTAAACAATTATAATACATAACTGTCTTATTCGCACGGTAAGGCACCGTGCATTAAGTGTCTTGGGAAGATGGGCTTTTTTAAGATTTAAATATTTTTGATTAGTACTTCTATTTAAGTTTTCTGTTCCATGGGCATTGGTTTTTTTTACTTTATATAAAGATTTTTATAAAATTAACCAATATCGGGATTTTAACTGTCGTTCATTGTGGGTGTACCACAATAATATAAAGAATATCCTTAAGTTTAATGGGGGACAAGATATGTTCAAATTTTTTAAAATAAAATAGTATGCTTAACTATTTGGAATGTACAATTTAATAGGCTCATACTTTTCCTAAATTATGTTACTACAAAATTTTATCTCTATTTACTTAGGAATATGAGAAATTTCTTGTTGAAATAAATTTTTAAACTTTTGGATTTACCATAATTCATTGTATGAATTTTTTATTTAATTAATTTTCAAATTCCTTGATAGAAGAATGGAATTTTAAACTTTAAAAATTTAATATGAGTTAAAGCTATATATAATTAAGTTGTATGTAAAATAATTTTTAATTAGAGATAAAAACCTAATGAAATTGTTCAATTAAATTATTTTCATTTTAATTGTTAAATCCATAACACTCTTTAAATTATCAGGAAATAATATTTTAATAAATCAAAAATTTAATAAAAAAATAAATTCAAAGGATAGAGGATGTACAGACAACAAGAACACTTGAATAAAATAAAAAGTTACCAATTTAATTTGATTTACTTAAACACTTGGTTTTGGTCATATATGATAGGATATGACAATTATCAAACAAATATATTTTCAAAATTTAAGAAAGGATTAAAAGTTTATCTGCCCTATTACAATTTTATGCGGCATTATAAAATTTGATTTTTTATAAATACTTTTATTAAAATTAGCTTACTGAGTTAATTCTCACATATTATATTTTTTTAAATGCTTTTATTAATGCAAAGAATTTTGCTTATATTACGCAAATCAAATCTAATTCTTAAAATTTAAAAATATTTTTTATTTTGACTTATATTCATAGAAATAAACCTTTGAAATATATTATCACATTTTATATTTTGCTTTAAATAATGTAAAAAATCGGGATTAAAAATAATTTCAGCTCTTTCCCTCTAAAAATATGCTTTTAAAACTCCTTTTCATATAAATATTATATTAACATTTGAAATAAATTGAATTTTATACGGGTATGTAGCATATGTCTTTCTAAAACAGTATTAAGCTTTGAAACATAAAGTTATGGGTAAGAAAATTATGACTCCTTCAAACAATATATGTAAATATCTATAATTATTTAATAAAAATCCCTAATTGTTTATTGTAAAAATTATAGAAATGCCTAAAATACTTATTAAAAGTAGCTGGATAAATATTTCATTAATAAATGCATTTAAAAAAGAGAGGCGTCTTATAAATTTTTGTAAAGGGCTTTTATTTATTTTTCTCAATACTTTTCTTAAATCTTCAATCCCAAGTTAAAATATATTAAATCTATATATTCTTCCATGATTATTTAATTTCAAAAATTTTATCTTCGATAAGACTGTGTATTTTTAATTAATTTGAATTTAATTTACAAAAATTAAGCTAAAATTGAAAACTAAAAAAATAGGAGTAGAATTATGTATTTCCAGGATCTAACCTCCTTTATGCATATTGGGAAAAAATTATTAGCATGTTCAAGAAACAAGTTAAAAAATACTCAATTTGTATAAATCAAATTCTTTCTTCCATAACCATTACCACTTAGATGGCTTTAAATTGCAACCCTTGGCAATTTTTATTAATTCTAATTTGCACAATAAAAATCATTTGTGTTTAAAATTTAAATTTGTTTAAAGAAATTAATATTAGCAAGACATAGTACGAAAATAATAGGATGAATGATAAACCTATTTTAAAGTACCTAAATTATAATTTTAAAAATTAATACAATTTTTTTGATAAAAAATATTTCTAAATCGTAATGAGCTTCACTAATGTGTTTTTTTCTATTAAGAAAAGAGAATTTTAATTAATATAAAAAAATAACACAAAAAAATTTATTAAATTTTCTGCGATAATATATTGATTTATATATTTAAAGCCGAGTTAATACCTATTAAATTTAAAAAATAGGTTTTATATTTCTCAATGAGACCAATACTAAATTCTTGTATGGTGTTTTGGCAATCCCCATAAATTGTGTTATTAACCAACAAAAACATTGTGTTATTTGCAAATTCACCATAGTTATTGTTGTAATCACATGTTGTGCAAATATAAATACCATAATTAATTGTAAAATATAGTGAACTTGAGAGGACAAAAAATGATTCAATTAATCTTCTACAATTTTTAGATCCAATCAAATAAAAATATTGAAGAAAGATTACAAAGCTATATAAAACTACTCCCAAAATTAGATTGTAATCATCTAAACTATTGTAAATAATATGAAATATCATAATTAATATTAAAAAAATTAAGTTTATCATTTTAACACAGCTGATTATTTGATTATTCAAAATGCTTTCTAATGAAAAACATAGATAATTACTAATAATTATGAAAATATGATGAAAAGTAACACAGATAACATTAAAAACAAAAAATTCAATTGTTATAATTTTATATATTTCTTGAGAAATATAATTTTTATAGAAAAAAGTAACATAATTCCCTAGAAATATAAACCTTAGGAAAAAATATATTCTAAAAACTGATCCAAAAAAGAAGAAGATATACCACAAAATATAGATAGATAAAAATTTTACAAAAGGATACAATAAGAAAACAATAGAGTCTATTAACATAATTGTAATTCCTATGCTTACAAATTTACTATCTCCTAAGTTTATCATTAAGAAAACCGAAGTAACACTAATGAACAAATTAAACATAAAAATTATTATCATTTTTATGAATTCAAATTTTTTAGTTATATGCTGAGTAAAGTACTTCAACTTTTTCTTAAATTTATTTTCTTTAGGTTCAATTTGGTTAAGTTGGTTTTCTATCAAAATTTCATTTTCTTTAAATTCTGTTGTGCGCATGATTTCTTTAATTTTAATATTTTTAAATAAATATCTCCTAATAATCGTAATTTATTGAATAAGAACTTCTAGATGGAAGAACTATTTGATATGTAAATATTAAAATTCGGACCAAGTATATTATAAGGCTTTTAATAATGAAAATAAAAATTTTTTATTTAAATATTTGAAATGACTTAACTATACCAACAAATATTAAATTTCTCTAAAGATCTTTTAAAATAAAGTAATTTAGATAATTATGAAGCTCTGATCTATGATTCCTTGCATATATTTAATGAGTAATTCAAATCTGCTCCAATATTATATATTATTCTAAGTATAAGCCCAAATTAGAATCATTGTAAAATTACTTCCATTTTATTTGAAAGCTCTTAATCCTAACCTTTGTCTTAAATTACCATAGGCTTTCCAACAATCAATAAAAATAACTAT